>LYNE01003162.1:9725-29287 GCA_001662545.1 Rosa x damascena | reverse complement strand
ACCCACTTGGGGTCGGTTTGTATTAGAGGATTCTCTTTGTAATTTAACTTTTCTTATAAAAAAAAAAAAAGGAAGGAAAACATCAAGAAAATTACATAAAGAACATAACCGCTCTAATATACTGATCTTCTGTTTCTATGAAGACGAACAAAAAAATGCACTAATCATAGGCACACTGCTCTGTGTTATGAATCATTTTTATTATAGTTGAAACGCAACGTTTTGAAGCATAGTATGTTTTGTATTAGTCTCCTCTTAGAACTCTACAAGTGTTCATTAATGCCAGCTTGCAGCTTGTTGCGCCTGGTGTTTATAGTTTATTTGTTTCGTTGAATGGTATCAATGAAAAATCTGCATTTCTATTTTCTTAGTTTTCTCTAGAATTTATCTTTGTTGTTGAAGGATGTCGACATCATGTGTGCCTCTTCAAACTAGGGTTTAGTCTTAGAGTTGTAATAGGAGAAGGTTCTAGATTTCCTAGTTATGTTCAGATTCTATTACCTTTCTTGTACTCTGTAAATTCCCTATATAAAGGGCTCCTATTATCAATAATAAGATACAATTCTCTCTGCAATTCCATTTTTTACTACAACACGTTATTAGCATGACCCCTAACCCTAGCCTAAAAGAAAAACAAAACCCTAAAAACGCTCCTCACCAAAACTGCCGCCGGCTACCCCGCGTGCGCGCCCAACCATGCTGCCCCTGTAGCCCTTGTGCAACGCACCTGCAGCCCTACGTCCCTGCACACCCGCGCGCCTGCAGCCCTACGCCCTTGCTGCTGCCTAAACCTGCTGCTTCTGCTGCCGAAAACTGTTGCTGTTGCTGCTACTGTTGCCGATAGCTGTTGCTGCCCTAACACGCCTGCTCCAACACGCGCGTGTTATCAAGCCCCGAATCATCAAGTAAGTTTTTGGGATTAAAGTTCATGCTTTATTGTCTTTTAAATTCCTTTATTTGCTGCAGGATTTGTATAATACGAACATGTGTTTGATTATTTAATAAGCAGAATTTTGCGGATTCACGCTAAAAGAACTAAGAGCATTCATAATCAATGAACTAAGAGTGTTCATAATAAACGAACTAAGAGCGTTCATAATCAATGAACTAAGAGTGTTCATAATATTCAGACTAAGAGTGTCCGTAAGCATCAAATTGTGACCATATTAAAACATCATTGTTTGGTCTAATCCAAATATTCTTGGAAATTGATTTCTTGGTAGCATAGCTCGGAAATCTTATTATTTTAGTTTTAATGGAAGTTTAGCTCCGAAACTAATATATATTCTCTTCTTATTTTCAGGATGTTAAATGAACCAAGACTCGACTTTCCCATGCTTGACTCAACAGGCTCGGATTACCATAGCTGGATAACCGATGTTGAGAACCACCTCACTTCAAAGGGAATATTACCCATAATCCAGGCACCTAACCCGGATCTCGTGTTCTTACGAACACCTACAAAGCATGCTCAAGCAGTTATCTTGATGCGACATCATATGGACAAAGCACTCAGATTGGAGTATATGTCGATCAAAGATGCAAGAGAGCTATGGGTAGCTCTAGAAGAGAACTTTGGCAATGTCCAAGATTCCCTCCTTCCTAACTTGAAGGTTCAATGGAACAATCTGCGCTTCGCCAACTTCAAGTCTGTTGTTGAATATAATTCAGAAGCTCTTCGCCTACAATCCATGTTGAGATTTTGTGGACAACCTGTCACAGAGCAAGAGCTAATTGAGAAAAATCTCTTCACCTTCCCCGTTTCAGCAATTGTGGTCTCAAAGTAATATCGTACCAAAGTCAATGCTAGACGGATCACGAAGTTTCATCAACTTATCAATGTTATGTCTGTAGCTGAGAAACATGATAACATACTCATGAGGAATTATAATTCAAGACCTATTGGAACTAAGAGCGTTCATGAGGCGAATTATAATGCACCCAAAGGATGGCGCAAGGAGCAGAACCCTAAGAATAAGGGACATGCGGGACGTATGGGTCCGTATAACCGCCCTGACAAGGAAGGAAACCGCAAGTTTGGTGCGGATACACGTGTTGGCTATGCCACACGTGAGAGAGGTGGCCGTGGTGTCCCTGGCCTTGGTGGAGGCGCCATGGGCCATGGTGGCACCAACCCTCCTAGGGAGCGTCCACAACGTGCACCTCAATTGAAGGGAGGCAACCACAATGACGTGTGTCATCGATGTGGATCAACTGAGCATTGGTTCAAGCAATGCAAGGCAAGGCAAGCACCCAACTAGCTGCATGCTACAAGGAGTACAGAGACCTGAGGGAGCAAGAAGTATACCTTGCAGAAGAAGAAGAATATGGTGGAGACATCAATCTTACCATAGAGGACTTCAAAGTTGAAGATGAAGTGTACAAGGATGCCGCAGACTTTGATTAGAATAGTCATTTTTATTTTTCAAGAATTTTGTAATGACAATATGCCTTAGTCAATAAATGACAATTGTATTAACTCTTTCTCATGTGGCGCATCCAATGAAGTATGATGTCTAGGAAAGTAATTGAGATTAGTGGTACTTAAGCGCTCCACCAACATCTCTCTCTACTTTCCTAGTCATATTTGATTGGAGTTACCAAACGGAATGAGTGACTACAATTTGTCTAAGTTTGATTTTTTTTTATTTTGGATTAGACTTTGGAAACTTTGATGTAATCATTGGCTATTTTTATTAATAAAGTATCGTATTATTATTCAATGTCATGGACATATTTTAATTCCGAACTTTATTATTTTTTCAGTATGTTTCCTAGAGAGTTGGAATGCCTTGTTGATAGTGGCACCACACATACTATATTGCGACAGAGGCAACTATTTCTATGGATGACTCCTAGTCGATCTTCGGTGACTACGATGGCTGGACCATCACAATTGATTCATGGTCGAGGACCAGCTCAATTTATGTTGCCAAATGGCACAAGTATTAATATCACTGAAGCTCTATATGCTCCTAGGGCTGGAAGAACCCTATTGAGTTTTAAAGATATAAGAGCCAATGATTTTCATGTGGAAACACATTGTGAGAATGGACAAGAGTTCCTTTGCATCACCTCTAATGACTACGGACATAAATGAGCATTAGAGAAACTTATGTGTTGCTCTAGTGGGTTGTATGCAACCACTATTCGAGTCATTGAATCCAACCATGTCATGAGAGATGACTTATGGGATTCTGACACATATAGGTTTTGGCACGACCGCCTGGGACACCCAGTTCGTGATATGATGATCTGTATACTAAAGACTTCACACGGACTTCCATTTTTCAAAACGAAAAGAAGTCAAACCCAAAATTCGATCCAAGGAAGGGCACAGACGCCACATGGTGCCGTCCCTATGCAAAACCGGCCATTATTGGCTGGAGCAGCCTACCCCCTGCAGCCCTACGTTGGTTTTGACGCCAACACTGCTTCCTTGACCCAATTTTCTACTTCTAAAGCTTATCTTTCGTTTTGCAAAGCCTGCTCTTTAGCAAAGTTAGAATCTAAACCATCCTATGCAAAGGACACTAAAGAAAATATCTCATTCTTACAAAGAATCCAAAGTGATATTTGTGGACCTATCCAACCAACTTGCGGACCATTTAGATATTTTATGGTGTTGGTTGATGCATCGACATGTTGGTCACATGTCATGCTTTTGTCCACAAGAAATGCTGCATTTGCTAAACTCATAGCACAAATCATTAAATTAAGGGCTCACCACCCTGATCATCTTATTAAGTCAATTCGTCTTGACAATGCTGGAGAGTTCACATCAAAAACTTTTGATGACTATTGCATGTCCATTGGGATTGAGGATGAACACCCTGTTCCTCACGTTCACACCCAAAATGGTCTCGCAGAAGCTGCCATTAAAAGACTTCAAATGGTTGCTAGAGCATCGGTTATGCGCACCAATCTCCCTGTTTCTGCTTGGGGCTATGCAATATTGCATGCAGCTGTGCTTATTTGTCTGAGACCTACTGCCACTCAACCTTTTTCTGCGTTCCAGATGGTTACTAGATATGAGCCTGACGTCTCACACTTACGCATATTTGGGTGTGCAGTTTATGTGCCAATTGCGCCGCCACAACGCACCAAAATGGGACCTCAAAGACAATTAGGCATTTATGTTGGATATGACTCTCCAGCCATTATCCGCTACTTAGAACTCTTGACAGACGATCTATTTACCGCTAGATTTGAAGATTGTCACTTTGATGAGACAGTCTTTCTGTCGTTAGGGAGAGATAAGAACAACAATGTTCAACAGAAATTACAGGAATTGTCGTGCTCTGTCCCCACTTTGTCTCATCTTGATCCCCGAACCGCACAGTCGGAAATTGAAGTGCGGAGAATTCTTGATCTTCAGAATGTAGCAGACTCTATGCCTGATGCGTTTTCTAGTATCGCTAAGTGACAAGATCACATATACATGTTGCAAACGTGCCTGCAAGGATTGATGTCCCTAAAAATCATGGACATGGCGCCACCCCTAGGGGTATTGGGTATGGCGCCGCCACCATTAATGGTGATGGCAGTGTGGCTCAGGCCGGGCTCCCAGCAAGGAAACTTGGGAGGCCCAAAAGTTTGATGGATTCTCGCCCAAGAAACAAAGCGAGTTTGACACAAAAAGATCCATTAATCATCGACATAAATAACCTGTCTCATGAAGATATTCCAGATTATGGTTGTGTCCAAGAGACATCATTGGGGGACGCTCCAATGTTAGAACCAATTCCAGAGAATAGAGAGAACTCCATGAATTACACTAGTGTACATGAGACGTTGAATCGAGATTCTATTCTCCTTGACGATGTGTTTGCATATTCTATCGCTTAAGGAATTATAGAACACGATGATATTGAACCTCGCTCCGTTGAAGAATGTCAACGAAGAGCAGATTGGCCTAAATGGAAAGATGCGATCCAGGTTGAATTGGATTCACTAACAAAGAGACAGATATTTGGGCCTATAACGCAGACACCCCTAAGTATAAAGCATGTTGGCCATAAATGGGTCTTTGTTTTGTTAGATACAAAGCCCGCCTTGTGGCGCAAGGTTTCTCACAACGCCCTGGAATCGACTATGAGGAGACATATTATCCCATAATGGACGTTATAACGTTCCGCTACCTTGTCAGTTTGGTAGTTTCCGAAAAACTTGACATGCAGCTTATGGATGTGGTTACAGCATATCTCTATGGGAATCTAGATTCAGAGATATATATGAAGGTTCCAGATGGACTTCAATTACCCAAATCAAGTGGCTCTAAACCACGGAGCGCGTTTTCAATAAGATTGAAACGCTCACTATATGGGTTGAAACAATCCGGACGGATGTGGTATAACCGTCTAAGTGACTACTTGATTGGGAAGGGATATGTGAACAATGAAATATGCCCATGCGTATTTATTAAAAAGACAAGTTCCGGATTTGCAATTGTAGCAGTTTATGTCGACGACATGAACCTAATTGGAACTCTAGATAAGTTAAAGGAAACTGCTAAATACTTGAAATCTGAATTTGAGATGAAAGATCTTGGGAAAACAAGATTTTGTCTCGAACTAGAACTCGAGCACCGTAGTGATGGGATTATGATCCATCAGTCAGCATATACTCAAAAATTACCTAGGCGCTTTAATGAAGATAAAGCAAAGCCTGTGAGTACTCCCATGATCGGCAGTAGTCTTGAACCTGGAAAAAATTCGTTTCGTCCAAGGGATGAGGACGAAGACTTATTAGAGGCTGAAGTGCCCTATCTAAGTGCAATAGGCGCATTATTGTACTTAGCTCAATGCACAAGACCAGACATCTCGTTCGCCGTGAACTTGTTAGCTCGTCAAACATCAATTTATTACAAGTTTGACTAGGGCTTTCAACCCTAGCCCCAACAAATTAACTACTCACTCATAATCAAATACATAAACTTCAACATGTTTATGAACATCAAACTAAAAAGTAGGGATAGAGAGAGGACTAGTGATAATCAAGTTGAGGATGGTGTAGATGAACTCATAAAGGCATTGACATGGTGAAAATGGTAATGGTGATGATGATTCCTCAAGTAATACTAGACTCCTTTTCTTCTTCTTCAAAGGTTGATGATGGAATATGAGATGTAGAGATGATCAAGTGGTGAAATGGTAGAGTGGTGAAGCTTTTTGTCTATGAAATGGAATGAGTAGATGGAAAAGATGATAAAGGTTGTGGTAGTGGTGATGGAGGTTTTGTGGAGGAGATGATAGTGGATTAATGTGTAGAGAATATAGAGAGAAAAAGATGTCATGGAGTGGTATGGGTGGTGTCTTAAGAGTGTGATGAAGGGATGCTTATATAGAGAAGAGAGAGAGGAGTAAAATGATGAATGGAAGCAAAAGGAGCAGCTCAAGCATTGAAAGAAGCATGGAGGTGGAGTATGAGAGTGGTAATAGATCCTAAAATTAAGGGAAATGGTTATGGAAGAGATGGAGAAAAAAAGGAAATAATGATGAGCTATAAGAGTGTAGAGTAGAAAAAGATACCTAAGGAGAAGTGAGGAGCAGCTGCTCTCTTTATTGTGCATGGGAAAACATGAAAATGAAGAGTGTAGGGGTAGTTTTGGGTCACCAAAGTCAATTTGGCAACCAAAGGAGAGAAGGTGCATAGGGATGCCTATTATCTAAAGGATAATATGATGGACTAATCTTGTTATAATCTTGTAGGATTCTTCTAGGGCTCTCCTTGATAGTTTCAGCATCATAGACCTTCCAAAAATGCACAAGAAATCCGTCCAAAGAAGGTTCTAGGCCAAACTGCCATGTTTTGACTTTGTTTTCTGCTCCTGAAGTTTCCTTCAATTGAATCTCCATCGAGACATCTGAATTAGCCTTCGACTTCTTCATACCAAATGTTCCTTGATAAGTATAGATTATCCTGGTAAAATTTCAGAGCTTAGATCGCAGTGTTTTGGCCGGAAATACTGCTGAAATCCGTATAGGTCCGGTGTTGCCAGTTTTTCGTCTTTTAGTCAGAAACTTGGATCGATCTTTTGAAGACCTTACACTCCGAAATAGCTCTTGAACTCTTCATAAGAAATGATTCTTAGGATGTTTAGAATGGATCTGAAAAGTTTCAACTCATTTGGAGTTCTTTTGATCAGGCTACCACCCCTCATTTCTTGTCTAACTCGCTTTCTCCTAGCCAGAGTAAGAAAATGTGATAAGGTTGACTTTTTACTGCATTTTCATTCTTCTCCATTATTTGCTAGCATGATAAGGAAAACATAATAAATATATATAAATAAACACAAAGGTTAAGCAAAAGTACAAGATTAGGGAAATAATGAAATTGGATTAGTCAACATTAAATTGGACTTTAGAACAAGTAATTTCCATGTTTTAGGGGACAAATATGTATATGAATTATGATCCAACAAGAATGCATATGGCTAAGGTCCATAATTAGACATATTCAGAGAACTTGTGGTTTGAAGTCTACCACAGATGAGTCTACATGCATTTATGAAGATAATGCAGCTTGTATTGAGCAAATGAAATTAGGTTTCATCAAAGGCGGCAACACCAAGCATATATCACCTAAGTTCTTTTATAATCAGCGACAACAAGCACTTCTAAATACTGAAGTGAATCAAATCGGATCTGAGGATAATGTAGCAGACTTATTTACTAAGTCGTTACCTAAATCCACCTTCAAGAAACATGTGAAGAGCATCAGATTGAGAAAGTTATCTGAACTCTCATGATTGTAGCAATCAGGGGGAGATATTGACATCAAGGGGAAGTATGATGTCTGCATGTTCGATCTCGAAGAGTAAAGGACGTGTTGTGCTCTTTTTGTCCTTCGACCATGGTTATTTTTGTCCCACATGGTTTTTGTTATCTGGCAAGGTTTTTAGTGAGGCAACGATCAAAACGTCATCACCAAGTTTGAGCGGCACAAGGGGGAGTGTTGAAGGATGTCGACATCATGTGTGCCTCTTCAAACTGGGGTTTAGTCCTAGAGTTGTAATAGGAGAAGGTTCTAGATTTGTTAGTTATGTTTGGATTCTATTACCTTTCTTGTACTCTGTAAATTCCCTCTATAAAGGGCTCCTATTATCAATGATAAGATACAATTCTCTCTGTAATTCTATTTTTTACTAGAACATTTATTTCATTTCACAACTACGTCATACCATTGCTTGGATCCGGGTGATTCTAACACTCTTGAGTCTGGGAAAACAATTTCATGGACAAGTATATGACTGAAAAAAGTGTTTACTTCTTCTACCAGCTTTTTAGTCGAGGGACCAAATATTGGCAGAAGTGACCATATCAATGACACGGTCACTTCCAATATCAGCATCTTATCAAAAAAAAAAAACTTCCAATATCAACAACTACCATGATTGGAACCAATTGTCACAGTCCCGCTGACTCCAATGACGCCTAAAATTGCATAATCAAACTACCACATGTACAAAAACACGGCAGTGATAAAGAATCATCAAAGTTTAATAGTAAAACTCAAAATATAGAGTAAATTTTGAAGTTATATTAGATAGAGTAATGCTAGGTGAATCACCTTTTGGGAAACCACCTAGACCCCACCTTAGGTGGCAGCTTATGTGGCGTATCCATATCATTAAAGCATAATTTCTTATTTTTATATTTCTATGTTTTTTTAATTACAAAAATTCCTTCTTCTTTTTTTCTTTTTTTACTTTCTTGATTTTATCTTTTAAACCCTTTTTTTTTTCTTTGTGATATTATCTGGGCAACGTCTTCTCTATCATACGTTGTTTTCTTTTCTCCTCCTCTCACCCCTCCCTCAACCCTCTCACCTCTTCTTCAATTGATCAACACCTTCTCAATTTGATCTCGGATTCCTCACAAGTATTGTCAACAAACCCTCTGCCTAAACGTGGTTAGTTCTTTTTCTTTTCTTTTTCTTCCTGAGTATGAAACACGAATAGCATAGCTTGTTCAAAATTAGGGTTTAGGGGGAAGTGGATTTGAATTAGGATTTGATCAACACATTCTCAGTCTGATTTTAGTTTCCTCACAAGCATTGTTATTAGATAATTCATATCAAAACTCGAGTATGAAGACCACAACAAAAGTGCGATATTTATTTTCTATTCTCGAATCTTAATTGAGGAGAATAATATACAAATAATACCCGAACTTAGGCCTATTCTAAACATTAGTATCCGACTATGCAAAACTATAACACGTATCTGAAATTTTCAACTCGACATATTATTCATACACGAGTCTTGTGCTAGGTGACATATTTTGAGGGATATTTGGGTCACTCCATATCTTAACCCATATATTTTTTTTAATATACTTAATACATAGCAACTTGATTTCTCTCTCCTTCACTATTCACATCTCTCTCTCTCTCTCTCTCTCTCTCTCTCTCTCTCTCTCTCTCTGTGCAACAGGGTTTATGAATTTCAGAGAGAACTTGATAAAGTTCGTGAAGAATTTGGTTGTGTATTGTGTTTGTGAATATCTTCGATTCCATGGGTGTTAGGATGTCTTGGTGCAGGTTTGGATTTTTGATATTGTAGCTGGATCTCCAACTCATCTCATTGAAAATCCAGACCCCATTTCTACAAAAAGTTGAAATTCCGGTAAGGGAGGGAAGTGAAGTCAGACAAGAGAGAGTGGATGTGGGAGAGGGAGGATGGAGAAAACAATGAGTCGTAGATGGGGGTCGGAGGAGTGAAAGATGTTGTAAAGCCAATTGCAGAGCTGGTTGGATCCCGCGCTGGAGAAAGAGGAAGGAAAGGACGGCCGAAACTGTGACATAGGCTTCAAGGGAGTAGAGGAGACAGAGGGCAGGGCGTTCAGAGTCGGCGAAGGAGGAGAGTGGATGCGGGAGTGGGCTTTGGAGATGGACTCCCACCATGAGTGCATTGGGTCGTCCATGATGGCGGTGAGGGAGGAGATGGTGTTGCTGGTGGGCCTAGGGTTACGGTTTGGGTTAGTGGTGGTGGAGGAGGTGGAGGAAGTGGGGGAGTTGGTGCTGTGATTTGGGTGGAGTTATTGAATTTGGGTTTGACTGAGAGATTGTGTGAATTTGGGTTAAAATGACCTAATTACCCTTCAGGTTTTGTCATGTGGCTGGCTAGTTAATGCCGTTATGGACAAGGTGTACAATTATTGGGTCGGACTTCAAACATCGGGTGCCAAAGTTGTAGTTTTGCAAAGTCGGGTACTAATGTTTAAAATGGGTCTAAATTTGAGTAATGTTTGTATATTTTTCTCCTCAATTGGGTAAAAACTACAAATGGTACCTGAACTATTGCGAAAGGTATTTTTTGGTACCTACAATTTTAAATTTTTTTTTTTTTACCTCAAATGGTACCTCATGTATTGTGCCATTACTAAATATAATACTTCCATTAACTTTTTTCGTTAAAGTCACATACGTGGCATGTATTAGATTTTGGATAAAACTCCAAATGGTACCTGAACTATATTGCAAAATGTATTTTTTGGTACATACAATTTTTTTTCTTACCTCAAGTATTGCACCATTACTATTTTTTTGTACATTCATCAGAAGAAGTTTTATAAGTAGGTTGAAACAATACAAATCGGAACCATTATCCGCTACTTATAACACAAATCAGGCCATCAAGCCTAGATATATCTTCCATACATCTAACGAGACGCTGCATTATCTTCGGTACACCACGAGACTAGGAAAGATGGTTATGTGACCACAGGGACCTCAAATCCGACAAAGAGCAAGATCAGTGGTTGAATGGATGTTGGCATGCCCAACCGGGTAGATGGTTTAAATCCTATGAAGGAAGTATTTGTGCTCGAACTCAACTCCGCCTCTTGTTGGATCATAATTTATATATATGGAAAATTCATGAATAGTACCCAAAGCAAGGCTCACTATGAATTTCAATATAGCAAGTTCCAAAACATAAACTTTGGTACATCAAATATGAAGTCCGACCCAATATACGTACATGATGTCAATGACTCCGTCAGTCCGCATGCCATTACGCATATAATGAAGGGCAGAACTGGTTTTTCATTTGTCAACAGGTAATTTAGTAATTTTAGTTTCCTCTCTCTCTCTCTCTCTCTCTCTCTCTCTCTCTCTCTCTCTATTTGCCCCCAGCTGATCCTCGTCTCATACATTATACTCTATTACTATCCCCAGGCTTCATTTATTCATCACTGTTAGTGCAGTGTTTATTTGATTGGCATTTCCTAAGCGCAACAACCAAGAGTCATGTTTTCATGTAATAGCTTTCTACTCTTGGATCCTTAGAAGAATGGAATGCTTCAAGCTTCATGCAAAACTCTCATCAATCAGGTATGTTTTGTATACATGTGCATGCTTATCAAATGGTTAGGACTGAACTTATTAATGTCTAAGATTTAGTGGTAGCTAAACCTCGGTTAACCCTGGTTCAATGGGCGAACCGCTACTTGTGATATTATTGTTGTTCTCGCGATCTATCAAATGAAATACAAAGGGCATCAGAGGGAGACTGCAGTTGGCGATCTTATCTTCTCCGATGCCTAAGTTAGTCAATGTATTTATGTTGACAGAATAACGTTAGGTAAGTAGTAAATGCGTAATTAATGAGGAGAGATGAGTGAACCTTTTATAGGTGGGGAAGAGGTTGAGCTCTTCCTTGTTTTCGATGTGGGACTGATATGCTTCAGTTCCCAGCTTCTGATGCTTCAGCGAGGCTATCTTGGCACGGCGCGTGGTGGTGCGTTAGCGGTGATCTGGGGGTGAGCCGGGGCTCAGGTGATGGCATGTTTGGCTGTGTTTCCATAGGTCACATCGTTGATGGTTGTTGGTACTGTTGGCAGTGGTATGAACGTGACTTATTATAGCTAATTATGCTTAGCAAATGCTTATGCAAGTACAAGTCCCCCAAGTCCCCAGTCAAGGAGGGTAATCTTGGTTGGGGAGTTGCCTAGCAGTTTGAAGCGTTACTTCTGCTAGACTTGCGGAAGCATAATTAGCGTCAGTGCGTTATCAACCATGGACTTGTTCAGAGCAAACGCTTTATACCCTTTTTGGTGGGCCCCTGCTAGGCCCCCCAGGGAGTCTCCCACTCCTCGGCTAAGATAAGCCTTCGTTTGGCCGGTATATTGTTTGGTGAGGGGAGCTGCGCTGAGCAGCGGGTGTTGGGTAGCGAGCCCAATTTTTGATTCTCGAGTGGTGGGGGTCAACGTGCCTGATCAGGGCCGTCGAAGACTGTGTTGACGTGTCCCCTTACTTGTCCCGGAGGAACAGGGCTTGACTACAACGCCGCGTGGCGGTCGTTGTCATTATGAGGCGTTGCCTTGGGAGCTGCTGTTGGTGGAAGTCCCTCCGCTGAAGGTCAGCGGTATGATGCGTTGCAGGGACCTTGCCTGCAAGGTGGTGTTGAGCGTAGTTTCTTGCTTGCAAGATGAGAGGGAGAAGGTCAGCTAGCGGCGTTGCGCCTAGCGGAGACTATCTCGCTTGCAAGATGAAAGGGAGAAGGTCCGCTAGGGGCGTTGTGCCTAGCAGAGACTGTCTCGCTTGTAAGATGAGAGGGAGAAGTTCCGCTAGCAGTGTTGCGCTTAGCGGAGACTGTCTCACTTGCAAGATGAAAGTGGAGAAGTTAACAAAACAAATGATACATGTTGACCACAAATCTAAGATGAAAACTCCAAATATATGATACATACTAATCTAGCATATATTGATCATAAACCTATGCTACAGAACATATGATACATAATGATCATAAACACTTAAAACTCAAAACATATTTAGTAAGCCACTTTAACAAATAAGCTAACCAAAGTACTATATTTAGTAACAGCGCAATATTTGAGATACCATTTGAAATAATAAAAAAATATACGTACAAAAAAATACATTTTGCAATAGTTCATGTACAATTTGGAGGTTTTATCAAAAAAAATATATATGCCATGTAAGTGACTTTAACGGGAAAGATAACGGAAGTATCATATTTGGTAAGACGCACTACTTGAGGTAAAAAAAAAAAAAAAATTGTAGGTACCAAAAAATTCTTTTTACAATAGTTCAAGTACCATTTGAAGTTTTTACCTTGTCGATTATGTACCAATCTCTCTCCACTAATGCTAAATCAAAAAGAGTGAAAGATATACACATAATTGTATACACTCGATCGGTCATAGAAAATAATAATCACTACATAGGCAATGAGTACTGTTCGCTTTTCAGAACCTATTGGGCCTGTAACCATGGGGGTTATGCAGGTGAGATTTGCTGGTGCAACATCTATTGGGCCAAGTTTAGTGTCAACCTTCTCCAAGTTTATTTAATTTTCCATCACTCTCCTCCATTCTCTTCCCAAACCAAAACATTTCTGACACAACTCTCCAGCTTCACCTTTCCCTGGCTGTTAAGAATCTCACTTCCCTTCAAGTTCAAAGCCAACCAGAAGTTGTGGGCTTTCCTGAACTGAGCTTGATGGCGCCTCCCAAGAAATCAAAGAAAAATAAGAAGGATGGTAAATTGAAGAAATGCAAAAGCTCAAGTGTGGCTCCAGTCGAGCCTAAAGCTCCTGACTCTGAGTGGTGGGATAGTTTCTGGCACAAGAATGCTTCAAACCCAGGTTAATCTTATAATTCAATTCACTTCAGTTACTGTGTTTCACACAGCATTTCATATTACTGGTTGTTTGGTCAGATTACAGACATAGGGACTTCTGGGTTTTCTTTAAATTATATTTTTGTGCCAAAACTATGAAGCATAGACATAGAATAGGTGGTGATTTTGTTATAGATCAGTTGGTTAATGGCAATCATAAAGATGCAGACTTTTGAACTGTGCCTTTTGGTTAGCTAAACATCATTAACTTGATGAATGGTGATAAACATCATCGATTTGATGAATGTTGATAAGAGTTCAGACAAGTAACTGAAATGAACTCAGCTCCCAAATTTGGGTTTACTGAAATGCATGTGGGTTTACTGAGTTTTACCTTCCTATAAGAGTAATTTGCTTATGATTGAGTTTTAACAGCTATCAATCATCATGTGTTTTACCTTCTTAAAAGAGGAAGGCGTAATTGAGTTAGAATTGCTAGAGGGAGCAGTAGAGATTTTATAGTGTGGATTAGTGATATTGTTGGCTTCTATTGCTCGAGTTCAAAAAGGACTACTCTTTTCGAAGTGTTGCTCAAGCATCAATGAAACAGGTTGCAGTTGCCATGAGAAGGTTGGTATTAGGGAAAGAAATATTGAAATGTGATTTTTAATAAAATGATATAATCTGAAGTATATTAAAAGTTGTCAATCCTGACAAAATCAGAGTTCTGGAGACACGAACACTCGAATTCAGGCGTTGTTTGTTTTTTGTATGTAGGCAAGTTGTTCCCATTTAAAGCTGATTTCTGTTTTTGAACTTCCACTGATATATGAACTTTCTTGTTGTAATTCGAATGTGCAGGCTCTTCACTATCAAAAGATGAGGAAGAAGGATTTAAGTATTTCTTTAGGGTCTCTAGAAAGACTTTTGATTACATCTGTTCTATTGTAAGAGAAGACCTTGTGTCGAGGCCACCATCAGGGCTCATCAACATTGAAGGGAGGCTTCTTAGTGTTGAGAAACAGGTTGCAATTGCCATGAGAAGGTTGGCATCTGGTGAGTCTCAGGTCTCAGTGGGAGCTGCCTTTGGGGTCGGCCAGTCCACAGTTTCTCAGGTGACTTGGAGATTCATTGAAGCATTGGAAGAACGTGCCAAGCACCATCTCAAGTGGCCTGATTCCAATAGGATGGAGGAAATTAAGTCTAAACTTGAAGCATCTTTTGGATTGCCTAATTGCTGTGGAGCCATAGACGGCACACACATCATAATGACACTTCCTACTGTTCAAGCATCAGACGATTGGTGTGACACTGAGAAAAATTACAGCATGCTCTTGCAGGGAACTGTCGATCATGAGTTAAGATTCCTTGATATTGTGACCGGTTGGCCTGGGGGAATGACAGTGTCTAGACTATTAAAGTGTTCAGGGCTTTTCAAGCTGTGCGAAAGTGGACAGCGTTTAAATGGGAATGTTAGAACTTTATCTGAAGGAGGAGAGATCAGAGAATATGTGGTTGGGGGGGTTGGCTATCCTCTCCTTCCCTGGCTCATAACTCCTTATGAAAGCAGTGGCCTTCCAGCTTCTGTTGTTTCTGCTTTTAATGCCGCGCATGAGGCTGCAAGGTCTCTTGCAGTAAGGGCATTCTCGCAGTTAAAGGGCACTTGGAGAATCCTCAGCAAGGTTATGTGGAGACCAGATAAACGGAAACTTCCAAGCATTATCTTGGTATGTTGTTTACTCCACAATATAATAATCGACTGTGGAGATATATTAAACCCAGATGTTGCTTTATCTGGTCATCACGACTCGGGATATGGAGAGCAATGCTGTAAGCAAGTTGATCCATTGGGAAGGTCTATGAGCGAGAACTTAGTTAGACACTGGCAGCATAGCAAGCAAACAGCTGCATCAAAGTGATCAAACTAATGCTTTATGTTTTTTTGGGCTCCTGGAATTGATTCTTGCTCCGCCAGTGTGGTTTAAATTTGAGTTGGAAGCTTGGAGCCTCTTTGAGTGCCACTGCGAGTTATTATTCAACCATTGATTTTGTCTGAGGAGAAATCAGAGTTTATAACCCTGAAGAAACTGAAACTAATCTTCCTTAAACAATGCCATTAGTTTGGGCAACATCAGGAACATATTTGTTTTTGCTGTCATTTGCCCCTTTCTCTTTTCCATTTCCTTCCTTCCTTTTTTATTTTATTTTTTTATATATATTTTTTATTTTTTTATATATTTTGTAGGGGCATTTACTGAAGAATAAATTTGCATATACCTAGAATTCTTGTAACATCCAAATATCAAATTTGTCTATATACCCATACTGAACTTGGCATTTTTTGCTCCTTTCGAGCTATGCATTTACATTCACTTCACATGAAAACAAGATTAGACTCAAGCGTTAGCTCATGCAAGAAAGAAGAGAATGAATCAGATTCTCCCAACAGCTTTCAATCTGCAAATCATTTTAATTCTCCTACTTCACCAGCAGCAAAAGTATATGTGGTATCAGGAGAAGGAAAGGAAGGAAACTGGAGACCCTCTGAAACTTCACACTCAAAACCAGATCTAGACTCATGGGTCAGGTACTTCTCTTTGGGAGACCAAAGAGATATCTCATCCTAACTTGTCTCCGGAGGCTATACTGTACAATGAACAAGAGGAGCCAAGTGATATTTGGGTCTTGGGGTGCATCGTTCTTGAGATGCTCGCCGGAGAGTGCCCTCGGAAGTCGGAACCATTTTTACGATCATGAGAGTGACACCCTCTACGTTGTTGATGGAATGGTGCCTAAAATCCCGGATACAATCTCAAGTCTTGCAAGGGATTTTCTAGCTAGGTTGTTGCCTGGCCGAGGAAAGGTCCACAGCCGAAGAGCTTCTGTCTCATCCCTTTGTAGCAGATGTTGTTAAACACTGATCAGTCCTAGTTTGTGCAATTTTTGATTCGTCCATTTGTAATTCCTAATGGATGATATTGTAATAATCTAGTCCTACTTTTTGTGGGAATCAAAACAAAGTTGTATATATGAGCTATTGCTTAATTGATGGCTAAGTATGTCTTTCAGTTCCTATGCTTGTCTTTCTTCTTATCTTTAAAGTCAAGTTGAACATGTTTACTGCACAGTTTCCAGACAACAAACTTGCAAATGTCCCTGCACTATGAAAGTGAAACTTGCACAAATAGCACCACTGAATTCTTCTCCACAAGTCAATGGCATACCCTTTTCTGCATAAATGATGTAAGGAGCTGTAAAAGAAATGCCTTTACTGAATCATTTATCCTTGTGCAATTAAACTACATAATGACATCAACACAGGATGCTTGATACGCATAAATACATCAACACAGAAATGCCTTTACTGAATCATAAATACTTCTTCCGGATTTTAATTTTCACAACTCTTTCCAATACCTTGTACTCTATGATTTTTCTTTTTTTTTTGAAAGGACTGTATGATTTTTCTTACCAACCTCAAAATTGGCTTAAAAAGAACTTTCAGTTGTTATACGAATAGGACCAAGTGTCAAGTGACAGTGCTCACATTCTTACCTCAAGTTCTTGTCATATAGTACGTAGAGCAAATTCATTGATATATATATAGACAATTTGTTTCTTTGTCTTCCTTTTGAATTTTGATACACAAATCATCCACAAAGATGATGACACAATGACATACAGCACTATATCACCCACCTTTCTATGAAAAACAAAAGCGTATGGCATGTTCTACCAAGACGCTACATTGATTCCAGGAGACTGAATTGTGTCACAGCTTCTGCAAAGTCCTCCACAAAAGATCACCTCAGCACTTCTTTGGGATTCAGGGTGCTTCCTTAAAATTGACATTGAAACATCTACAACTGCAGAGGCCGTTAACTCAAGATGCTTTTTTCGGAGTTCAGGGTTTTCAAGCATTCCAGAATCCCGACAACCATACGATACGCTGTTCCTCGCTAGTAGTCATCAGCAAGCAATTCTTCAAATGAGCACATTGCAGCACCACTCCTATTTGGTCCACAGTACCACAAATAATCAGCGTTACAAAACAGAAGAAACTCAAGAAACATTTCTTTAAAATGTGTCTGAGAGTCTATGTTTTATGGTATTAACAGTTAGGTTCTCTTTAGGTAAATACTGCTGCGTCACTCATCAAATGATTTTTGAAGGACTTTGTTGCTGTGATTATTATAGATTTTTGAATTGGTGACATCGTCATTTTCGGCCTAGTAATTAAATTTATGGAAAGAAAAAATAGGAGGAAGAATTTCCAAGTTGATGTTTGTCCTAGTTAAGATATATCTCATCCTAACTAGTTAAGTCTCAGGATAACTCGAAAGTTTGGGATCAGCAAGCTGCTTATCAGCAGGGTTGTTTTGGGAAGAATACCAAGAGAAGTAAAGCGACTCTTTTCGAGTCTTAGCCTGTTTTAGTTGCGTCCCACATTGGATTTTAAACAGAAGTGGGAACATGAGACTGTATAAAAGAGAAGCTGCAACGGCGTTGTAACATACTTACCTGGACGGGGTTGTTGGGCGATCAAGAAGGCCCATGGCCTAGGTCAGTGACCTCCATTGCACTTAGGAGGGGTGCTAACCTATGGTCTTCCACAAGTGGAAGAGCCAACGTCATAATTTGTTGCCGTGGGGGCTTGCGTTCGCGCAGCCCCTACTCAAATTTGTATTCCAACTGTTTTATTGGTTTAATGGTCAGGTGGGTGTAAATCAAAAGAACAGGTTCTTCTTTTGAGAGGCACAAATCTATTGTAGTATGACTAGTATCTGTTTACATATAGTGATCGAAAATAAACTAGTGTCACTTTCCAAGGCTACCCACCTTGTTCCATTAGGAAGCTCTAGAACTTGGGCGCCTTAGACCCTACTCCAAAGTCCCCGTACTCTGTCATCTCACTCTTCCCAAACCCGAAGCGATCCTTGTCTTCTCTGCTGGCTCCTGCGATCTAAACTCTCTTCCAGCCTTGCTATATATCACTCTTAACTGTCAGACTGTAAGTTGTTACATTCGCTCCAGTTACTCTTTCCGTTTGAGGGTTATGCATACAGCTTTGAATCAGTTGTTGGGTATCTGTAATTAATCTTTAGCAACAAGAACTACTAATGCTCTCTGAAAATGAGTAATGGGTTGCGTCTGATTAGAGAGTTATTGTTCTGATTACTCGTTTTGTTAGCAAGAAATTTTGTTGAGTTTCACATTTTGTATCTCCTGGGAACCAAGTTCATCATGGTTTGTGGTAAAGCTTAAATCTTGCTGCAGAATTTTCTTTGTTGGAGTTAAATTTAATTTGACACTGGATTATGTGGGCTTCTTGCTCCTACACTCCTACCAACAATGATGATGCTACTACTAAAACACACCTGTAAGGTGTGTTTGTGGAAAGGCCTGTATGAACTCAAATATTCCAATCCTTTGGCCATAGATGAGGCATGTATGGCTTTGATGATGAAGCACTACTTGTTCCAAGGAGTTTGAATAATCAACCTGCTAGTGCATGGTGGTGTCGCTTTGTCTGTTTTGTCATAGTTTAGAGGTTTGTCGATACCATGGAAGTTGTTTGTGTCTGTTGGGATGATTTGGCAGAGCAAACTGGAAAACGAAACAAATTTTTTTTTTTATCAAATTTATAAGCTTGTTTGTATCAAATTTATGAAATCCTAGTTATTGAAACTGCAATATTTGAGGGCACTGGAGAGTGGTTGACTGTGGAGATTGAAGAATACTGAATGTTCCAAACTCACTCATATTTTTTGATTGGTACATAGTATATAAAAAGAAGCTACTTTTGGGTGTCATCTTCGTGCTTTATTTTCTGGGTACTTGTGTACAATATGTTGTATAGTGATTGATGAATCCATTCTGTGCATAGGTGTTTGCCTATAGATTAGGTTTATTTATTTTGTTTCTGTTACTTCAGGTATTTTTTTGGGATTTTAGTTTGGTTGTAGTTTCAT
>LYNE01003161.1:0-10456 GCA_001662545.1 Rosa x damascena | reverse complement strand
TTGAAAAGGGGGTTTGGAACCCAGCCTAACTAGGAGGCTCAGCCCCACGCCCGTTATTTATATTATTAAATAAATTTTGCTGCATCGAGGGGGACGTAATACCTGAACCCCGAGCAGATATAGTTATGTTACAATTATCCTCATAGAGAACATCCTGTATGAAAGTAGGAGCCTCATCTAAACAAAGATCCACAACATGATCTAAACTATCCTGTATGAAGATGACTATAGTATTGTTGTGTTGAAATCTAATTCCATTCTCAATTTAAATTGTAGGTATTAGGAAACATTATGCGCTCTAAAACGAGCAATGAATGGAGTTCAATTATGGAAAGTAAAATATGGGATTTGCCGGAAGAAGAAGAAAGAATCATGTCAATTTTAAAGTTGAGTTTTGATGAATTGAAATTTTCATCATTGAAACAATGTTTTGCATATTGCTCGGAATTCATCAAAGACTCTGTAATGGAAAAGGATGACTTAGTCCAACTTTGGATGGCTCAAGGATGGCTTCACCCCACCAAAAGTAATATGGAGATGGAGGATAGAGGGAACGAATATTTCAACATTTTATCAGAAAAATCCCTTTTTGAAGACGTTAGAACGGGTTATAATGGTAATACAACATGCAAGATGCACGATCTTGTGCATGACCTTGCAGAACGAGTGTCAAACATGACAGACCGCCGCTCACTATTTTTCAAGGGAGAAGCACTTGGGAACACCTTGCCTAACTTCAGATCTTTGCGTGTGTTAAATTTATATAAGGCAGACATTGACAAGTTGCCGAGTTCAATTGGAAAGTTGACACACTTGAGGTATCTGAATGTTATGAAAACAAATGTGAAAGCATTTCCAAAATCTATTGGTCAACTTTATTACCTTGAAACGTTTAAAATGCCTTATCATGTTGAAGAGTTCCCAAAGATGATTGCTGATATGATCAACTTGAGACATGTTTGTTTTGGTGAATATGCGAAAATTCCTGTTGGGATATTGGGAAGATTGACTAATCTCAGATCATTACCTTTTTTGAAGGTGGGTAAGGAAACTGGACCTAGAATTGAAGAACTGGGTGGGTTAAACCATTTGAGAGACACCTTATCTATCTATAATTTGGAGCATGTAACAGATGGTGAAGAAGCAGTGAAAGCAAAAGTTAGTTGATAAGAAACATATACGCAAGATAACTCTCCACTGGAAGCTTAGTAGACCAAGCGACAATGTTGACAATGAGGATGATGTACTTGAAGGGCTCCGACCACATTGTAATTTGGAAATTTTGAAGATCAAGGGGTTTATGGGTGTTAAGTTTCCATCATGGTTATTGCTTGCCAGCAACTTGAAAGAAATTGTATTAGCAGGGTGCAACAAATGTGAACGAGTTCCAATATTGGGCCATCTGCCCAATCTTATACATGTTAAGATGGAGGACATTCAGAACCTAAGATGCTTGGGGTCTGAGTTTTATGGTTACGATCAGATTTTCGGTGCAACAACAAGTGACGGGAGAAAGACTTTGTTTCCTGCTTTGAGATCATTACATATTAAGAATGCCGAGAATCTAATAGATTGGATGGAAGCAGGGGAAGTGATGCTGACGGCAGAAAAATTAAGGGTGTTTCCTTACCTTGAGGAGCTGACCCTGAAGCGGTGTAAGCAATTAAGAAGTGCTCCCAGTCATTTTCCATCTCTTAAAAAGTTGGAGATACGAGGAGTGGAAAGTGGTATGCCTATAGCAAGTATTTTAAGCAATAAACTGACTACTCTCACTCATCTCTCGGTATATGATGTCAAGGGACTTACTAGTCTTCCAGAAGGGACGTTAAGAAACAACAAGAATCTTGAATCTTTGTATATACGCAACTGTCCAGAGTTAAGCTGCATTTCTCCCCATGGAATTGACTGCTGCGCATCTCTTCAGGATCTGAGTATTTGGGAGTGTCCTAAGTTGAGGTATTTACCTGATGGGCTACTCCCACACTCTCTCAAGGAGTTGTCCATAATAGGTTGCTCCAGTCTAGAGTCCATCCCAATCATCCCTGAGCTAGGCGGTCTCCCATTTCTGCGCAAATTGTTTATATCCGGGTGTTCTCAGTTATCCAGTTTACCTGATGGGTTACAATACTGCACATCTCTTCAACTACTGGAGATACGGCGCTGCCCAAAGGTAACGTCCATTCCAGCCCAATACTGCACATCTCTTCAAGAATTGGAAATACGGCGCTGCCCAAAGATAACGTCCATTCCAATTCCATCTGAGGGCCTCCCATCCCTTGGTCAACTTTGGCTTCGGTACTATCCTGAATTATCAAGCCTACCGAGTGGGCTAGGCTGCTGCCCCTATCCAATTTTACACGGAGGCTTCACATCCCTCCGTCAATTGGTAATCGACGGTTGTCAAAGTACACAAATTGATCTGCAATTTTGTCAAATCCTCGTCTCTCTTGAGGAGTTGACAATAAGTGATTGTCCTAATCTAGAGACTGTTCCAAGTTTAAACAAGCTCACATCCCTCCGTAGATTGGTGATTTTTCGATGTTCCCGATTGACATGTCTACCCAGAGTGGCAATGGCATCCCCACACTTATTCACCCGTCTCAAGTCCTTGTCACTTGGTCCGTTTTGGAATGAGCTGGATTCATTCCCGGCTCTTCAGATTCTACCACAACTGGAATCATTGTGGATCTACGGGTGGCCGAAGCTCAAGTCTCTGCCTGAACAAATTCAACACTTGACGTCTTTGACCTCTTTGGGGATACTTGGCTTTGAGGGAGTGGAGGCTATTCCAGAATGGTTGGGAAACCTTGCATCTCTTCACTCCTTAGATATTATGTGTTGCGAGAATCTGATGTATCTACCTTCCGTCCAAGCTATGCAACGCCTCACCAAATTAGATTCGCTACGTATCTCCAACTGTCCCCTTTTGAGAGAAAGATGCACCGCGGAGAGCGGCCCAGAGTGGCCTAAGATTTCTCATATCACTTTAATTACACTAGTTGTTTGAAAAAAATTATAGTTATTATAAACCAGTGACAAGAATACTTTTTGGCTCTTCCTTCTCACTCTCGAGATCGATGGAGAAAGAATAATATTTTGTTTGAAAACAAGTTTTGTTCCATCTGCTAGAGCTTGAAGAAGTCTGCTCATTTTACAATAATTGTAGGAAGAAAAAAGAAGAAGTTTACTCTGATTTTTAGGTTTCATTAACAATGGTGATACATAGAACCCAAATGTGAAGGGATTGTTGTTGTGCAAACTATATAACTCTATTAAGTGAGTTCTAAAGAGATTAAAGCTTGTATATTCTTGTCCAGTTTTCTTTAATTTTATCTCCAGACTGTGCCCATCTCCCTCAATTCCACTTCATTGTTTCTATTTGATAGACTACAGCCAGATGGCTGGCCGCATAGAAAACAATGAGATCCTTTCAGCTAAACTATCTTTTCTTCCATTTAGATTTTGTATGCTCCTACTGTTTTCGTGCATCCCTATATTAAACAGATACATTACCTAGCTATACTAACCGCAAGCATTACCCCTGGAACTGTGTTGATCATTCGGGCTGAAAGGTTAAAGGCCAATAGAGTCTTTTTGAAACAGCTCTCTTCTAGCTTGCCTTTGGTCATTCTTAAGTTTTGTTTTTCTTAACTGAGTGAGAAATTGTTTTTGCTTTTGGTTACCAAGTAGTGCCATTTGTGCTTATGTCCCTGTGATCAATGTACATGTAGTTTGAGTGTCATTGGCTATAGATTTTAGAAAATGTAAAAAATATTGTTTATAGATGTATAATGTTTGTAATTGCAGTATTATTAAGCTGAACCATATCGACAATATACCCGCAGCATCGTGCGGGCCGCAATGTCTAGTATCAGACTATTTTCCTGTGGTCTACAGGAAAATCAAGGACTTGATTCTATCTTGGTGCCAAGACAACAAGTTCCCTTTCAGAGAAAGAAGCTTTCAGTTTGTGCGTTTGAAGTGGCCTTCAAAGTTCTGCATGAAAAGGTATAACCTTGTGATTCATCATTACATTTTTTCTATCCTTATCAAGATAGGAATTATGTACTACGTACATATGTAATCCAACTTTTCCTTATCATTTTGCAGCAAATTAAGAGAAAATGGGTACTGCAAAGCAGTATTGTGGATTTTAGTCCTGTTCCCATGTTGTACTCCAAAGCAACTCATAGCCATCAAATCCGACTTCTTCGGATAGAAACATTGGGTGATGTCTGACGGATGATATGCCATAGCTGAAACAAGCTCAGATTTGTGAGGTTAAGGCCAATCTTGAATTGATTTTTCCAGGCAGTTCAAGCTCATGTTCAAGCAGGAAGATCTTTGCCTTCAAGTTGCTTCAGTTTGAATGAAGTAGTCATTTTACAAACTTTTGCGTGTCAGGTAGAGCATATGTAGAGGTGCTCTGAAATCCTCTTGTTCCAAGTTGGTGAAACTGATCAACAGATGGTTCTTGAAAGAACAGATGGTTAGGCTAGATCTGTGTTGTGCCAAACTATTGTACAATGTAAATTCTTGATATTGAAATCAATTGCAGACTGCTATGTGACGAAGTCCTGAACTCTAAATGAGTTGGCTGAACATATATATCTAGTGAACTATTGGATGAGATTAATTATTTACAGTTCATATATACTTTCTGGCACTAACTTATTGGTATCTAATTCTAGTGTATGAATCGTGTGCTTGACAGATTAAGACCTTATATGTGGGCAATGACTTTATTGGAGATGTTCCTTTAACAAAGAAAATTCTTGTTGCATTAACTACAGGTGAGAGGGCTAAGCATGGTTGTGGATTCTAATGGATTTACAGTTTATTTATGCTAGTTTAGGGAAAGAAGAAAGTTGTCCTGTGCACTATATTAGTGGTGCTTATCATTGATTTGGCTGGAAGTTGGATATCTTTTTTATTTATTTTTTCCTTCATTTCCAAGATGGAAAGATAGGCAGTAATATTTGCACTTATGCTGTGTTCTTTGCTGTTTGATTTAATGTAAGTGAGTACTTTTCTTATGAACAGGTGCTCTAGCGATCACAGTGGCAAATCCAACTGATCTTGTAAAAGTTAGACTTCAAGCTGAGGGAAAACTACCACCAGGAGCACCAAGGCGCTATTCTGGCGCACTAAATGCGTATTCCACCATTTCACTAAGAAAGAGAGGCCACTGATTATCAATAGTAGTAAGATCCCAAGTGAGAGAATTCCAGTTAATTAAAAAGTCAACATGAAGTTGAACATCAACTGGTGTATGGTGCATCAGATGCATACCAGGGAGATGTGGAATCCAATTAGAATGCCAAACAGGAACATGAAGGCCATTCCCAATTTGCCAAGCAACATTGCTAGTGAGAAGGTCCCTTCCATGAAGAAGACTTGACCATAGCTAAGGAGGTGAAGAAGGTCCCTTTCAATTCGTATAAGCTGTGTAAGATTTGTCGACTTTAGTTGGACAATGGGTTTGCTACAAAGTTGCTACCTATATTGGTACACGCCACCAAATAAATAACCACCAACCAAACAAATTGCTGCCAAACAAACAAACAAAAATTACGAAGACTAAACCATGGAAACAAAAATAATACACAAGGATACCACAAAGTCTATGAAAACAGTAGCACTAGATAAACTGATAAAGTGATGCCAAAACTAAAAATATGACTACCACAACAACCAAACAAAAACAAAATAAAAACGACCCTGTTTTGGTGGGCTCTCACAATAAATTACTCAAACTGTCATTTAATTAATACTTAAGACCAAGATATAACCTAGACGTCCTTCGACACATGATCTCGCCGCTTATGGTGGCTACGAAACTTTCTTCCTGTTGGTGGAAGAGGAATATTTTTGAATAGCTCACTTTCACCTATTGGCGGCATCGAAGCTCCTGCTGCTACTCTAATCAATATTTGACGGTGTTCATTCCTTGGATGAAGGACAATTTCAAGTGCCAATCGATTACGCTGGTCCTCCGAATGAAACTGACACCAAAGTACAAAAAGTAAATATTTAATCAGTCTATTGCATCAAAAAAGTCGTTAGGTAAGTTGCAGTACTAACCGTTGTTGACCACATGCCACGGTAGTACTGCATGTGCCTTATAACAAATACCCCGCTCTCAGATTTTTGTTCATGCGTTGGGTTAAAGTCCGAAAGTTAAGAGTGAATGATGGAAAATGATAAAATTTGGAGTTTGACCATGTTGTTTCAGTACCAAATACCTTCTGCAACATTGCCATCTGCCCACATTGATATCACATCATAATCATAGACAAAGAATGCAATTAATAAAAGGGGCATTGTCTATGTGGAACTAACCACGTCTCTTGCATGATCCATTCGCCTCTCACATGACCTTACATCAGGGAAGTTGTCCAGCACCTCTGCCTTTTTTTCAGGGAGGTGAATGACCAACAGAATCCAGTGCTATTCCATATTGTCGTGCAAGGGAATGAATATCTACATCATAGTCCTCAATACGGTAAAGAATATACATTCAATAAAATTTCAAGTATAATGGAACTATGGTTGTAGAAATTTACCTTGGAGCATTGTTGGAGACGGCGATGAAACCTCTTAAGACCACACATCTCAATGGTTGATGTGAGCCACTTAGCATAGCTACATGATTCATCTTTTACCCTCGCTCGTTCTTGCGATATGAAATGATTTGTTAGCCAAACCATGTGGATGCAATAATTTCAAATTTTCAAGCAATGTTCTGGGCAACAGATGTTCATACCCCAAAAAAGGAAGGGTGAAACCAATGTTTTGACTCCGGCTCATTCAAATACGCCGCAGATATGTTTATGACCTGGTTATAATAAGTGGACATTAAATGAGTGTGAAAATAAATATCTAATCAATTATATGTACAATGGGAAATAGATGAGAGTCTAGCCTTGCAAGATAGTGGAGTTGCTGGAGAGAGACACTGACATTCCTTTCTAGTAACGGCGTAGTCACCATAACTAGCTACTACTTCACTGCACGAATATTTAACATTGTTTAGTTAGGAATATAAATCTGACCCTGTATTGATTAATTGAAGGCCCCTACTCCTACTTTCAGTATGATAACATGACCGGGTTCCAACATACAGAGATGAACTTAGATATAGTATTATGCTATTAAATCCAATATTAGTTTGACAACAGTGGATAAAATTTCATGAATAAAGAGATAACCAGGTTCATATCAGACTAAACTACAATTACAATAACTTAGGAACATATATCAGAGCCTACAATTATAATGATAAGTAATTACACAAAATAATAGCATAATTTTTTACCTCCACTTGTCTTCTCCAATTCCATTCTTCCTAAATAAAAATTTCATGAGACCGCTTATTGCAAAAATTGGGGCTTTGGGTTTACTCCTTTGTTGCTTCCGAGAAAGAAGAGTCTTTTGTGGTTGCTGTTTAACCCTCGTAACGGGGTCAGATTTATGCTGTGTTCACCAACAAATAGAGTTTGCAAGTTAGAGCGGCGTTGATATGATGGCGGTGACAATATAATTTTCTAATAGTATCACATAATTTTAGTTGAAAAATAGCTTAAAAAGAATATAGCATTCTGTACATTAATCAGTTTATCAAGGGGTTGGGAGTGTTCACGAAGCTACCTCATCATGTATGAGTTCCTCATGGGGTCCCTCATCAGCATAGCCATCCAGCACTGGTGACTTGGTCAATTTTTTTAGTGGGTCTTGACTGCTTCTCCCATGTTCACCAAACAAATCCCCATCCATTTGCTCCACAAAGGTTGTACCAACAGTTCGACTCAACAGGTTATGAGTCTTATTGGCCTTTAAACTCACAAATTCGACAACCTCAGAAACAATTTCCTCAATACAATCACCATTCAATATTTCAAGCATCGCATGTTCTAAGTAAATACATGTAATCTTAAATCCTCCAGCTTGGGTTCCATGCAATCAACTGTGTATGTCAACCTCCCAATTTCTGTTTCTAAACATGCGACATCCAAATTAGCCGAATCCACCAAATGTACCCCTCTTGGTCCTGAGTTGGACTCTTCAAAATTCTTCTGATTATGCTCCTCTATCATGAAGCCCATCACCTGTTCAGAAATTCTGGTGATACATTCTGGTAAAACTCTAATTCACTATTCAATATTTATGATACACAGGAACAAATATTAAAAAAAAACAATTGACTATACAAAAATCACAGATGAATAACCTGCTAATGTTGTTCTGGTCCTGAAAGCGCAGCCCCAAAGATCAAATTGCCCAAAACCCAGTAACCCAAATAATGGAATCCTTCACAATTCCAGTGACTCGAACTCACTCGGATTTAATTTTCGCCAACTTGCGATTGTTGCCGACGACTATACCATTGACATAGGATCATACCAGACCGACAGGCTGTCTTATGAGCGATGGTGAAGCCTAGAGGCGGTTCGCTTGAGTTGCTCAACCGCCCATTAGCCCAATGCTCATGACGAAGTAGCCGAAAAGGGGAGGTACTGATTCTGGGACGGCGTCGACTTCAAGAAAGAAGGGAATCTGCAGAAGGCACCGAAGTAGCCGGAAAGGGGAGGTCCTGATTCCGGAACTGCGTCGACTTCAAGAAAGAGGAGAATCGGCAGAAGGCACCGATGCTGAGGTTTAATCAGCTTGATTCAATCTCTCCTTCCCAATTTCTGTGTCTCCTCTTCTCATTTGGGTTCTAACCGTTCTATGCGGCTGCTGAAAAATACTCTTATTTCTTTTTGTTTTAGGTTATCTCATATATCACGTGAAAGGGTGAGTGTAGTAAAACAAGTTTTAATGCGACCTAGACATTTTTTTGGCTTAGGATCCTAACAGCGCGTGTATTGCACGCACCGTTGAAGACCCCAGGTGAACACCCACCTAGGTGGGTAGAAGAAGCTCCGTTCTTTTAATATGTACACCCAAACCTATTAACTAGACGTTGAGAACCTTCTCTTTCTTTCTCCCATGGTCCTAGCAGAGTACCCCTTCCACTCTTCATCCTTCTTCTTGTATATTCCTTGGAATCTTTGTGCCAAATCGTCTTTTCAGGCTTCTTTTCTTGCTTTAATCCTTTCTTTAGTCAGTTTCCCTGGTTTATCCGCTGGTTTTTTCCTAGTCCTTGGTCATTCCTTCTCTTTTATCTGGTTATTTGGTGGTGTCTCTGATCTGTATCTAAATTTCTTCTTCCATCTTCTTCTACCTTCTCCTCCAGTACATACCTCTACTTTTATTCTTTTTGTCTTCTTACTTTCTTTTTGCTTTGCATTTATCATTGCCCTTTTATGGGATTTCGGTTGCTGGCATCTCTTTCTTGTTTTGGGTCTATCCTCACCATCTGATCGATCGACTACGGTACATCTGTCACCAGAACTCTCTAGCTCTGGCATGCGTCCTTCTGCTAGTATGTCTACTATCAACTTCCTATCTCCAGCTTCCTATCCTAGGTCTCAGATTTTGGTGGTATATATTACCCCTAGCCCGTGGTTCCTTCTTCTACATCCAAACTTTCCACAAGTTCTCTACTCTCTTGTCATACTCAATACTTCTACTTGTCCCTTCATCATGCATGTCTTCTCCTCTCTCTTCTCCATGACTCCATCCTCTCCATCAGACAAAACCATCCTTGTTCCCTTTGGTGAAGGCTCGAGTCATCATCCACCGACTGATTTTCCAGATGATCAAGTTCCATCACCTCCTAGACCACCTTCTCCGTTTACTATTCACCGAGGTCAATACTCCATTCCTTTTACTACACCCCCACCTATTGTTGACCTGCTTGATGATCCTGCTTAGGCTAATACTGTTGATCTGGGAAAGCGGTGCTTGGTTGGACAAGTCTTTGGTGAACCCGGGATCCCGGTGAAGAATGTTCGAGCTCGTTGCAGGGCTAGTTGGAGAGGCCTTTGTTTGGACCCAAAATGAATATTTTGGTCTGACAAGGCACGTGTTGGAGAAATTGAGCCAATATCAGTGGCTCAAGCTATATATTGTCGACAAGTTCGAAATATATATTTAGAGGCTAAATAAAGCCTACTATGGAAGCATGAAAAGTCAACTTTAGCACATTTTCCTACTTCGGCTAGGAGAAATTGAGCTAAACAAGGAAGGAGGGGCGGCAGACTAACCAAATGAAATCTAAATGAGCTGAAACTTTCTAGATTCATTCTAGACATCCCAAGGATCATTTCTTATGAAGAGTACCAGATCTAGTTTTTAGTGGAAGGCCTTCAAACAATCAGTCCAATTTTCTGCAGAAGCAAAACTGGAAAACTGGACCTGTAAGAGGTCCAGCAGCATTTCCGACCCAACCACATGGAAATAAATTCTGAAATTTTACCACAGTAATCTAAACTCATGGTAGATAATTTCATATGAAGAAGTCGAAGGCTCATTATGAAGTCTTGTTGGAGAAATAATTGAAGGAATAAAG
>LYNE01003160.1:33087-44389 GCA_001662545.1 Rosa x damascena | reverse complement strand
GACCCCGCAGGGCCTCTTCGGATTTCAGGGTGAAAACCGGGGCGGGTCCTGTCACCTGAGCTTCCCAAAGGTTATCTTAACCAAGACCATAAGAACTCTAAACTATAGTCTTTCCTCAACGGGCCACCCTCCTTATACAATTCACCTTGATTAAAAACTTATACGCAATCGATTATATTTTAGTTTGTTTGCACTTTAGACTAAATGAGACATTGGAAGTGATTAAAAGACATTATTTGATGAAATAAACTGTCATTTGAAATATATTAAGTTAAAACATGAATAAGTAATTGTCCCCATTGTGGCTTTAGTGTCGTGTATGTATCTTCTGTTAGGAAATTCGGGTCACCTTCTGAATTCCCTAGCCCAAGACCGAAACCGAATCAAGACAGTAATCACAAACTATGCAAGCCAACACAAGATTGTTGACGAGGTTCGGTCAAACAGTTGACCTACGTCCACAGGTGATGATGATGGTGGATCCACTAAACGAGAAGAAGATTACAAACTTTTGTAGAACGTTTTGGTTCTTTCACTCAAATAACATCTCTCCTCACAACCCAAATTCTCAATAGAGAATTCCCAAATACACCAGATCTCTCAAAGCTTGCAACTCTCTAAAATCTCTCAAATTATCACAACTCTCAATTGATCCACACCTAAAGCTATGCCTCTAAGGTCCTATTTATAGGCTCACAATTAGTCAGACTTGTAATAGGATTCAGAATCATAGAAGGTAATCCTAAACCTTTACTTCTAAGAAAAAACTCCATAAATCCTAGATACACTACAATAGCTTACCCAAAGTCTTCAGAAGTAAGAATCCAAAACAGACAAGAAATTAGATATTGAGTCGCAATCCTAACATCTTCCATAAAAGGGAATCGATTATATTTTAGTTTGTTTAAATGAGAATACATTGGAAGTGATCATTAGTAGACTTTATTTCATGAAATAAGCCGTCATTTGAAATATGTTAAGTTAAAACATGAATAAGTAATTTCCTATTGCTTTACTCTATGTGTGTCTTTGCATCGAAGGAAATGATTATATTTTTAGTTTGTTTACCCTGCCAGGGTTATTTTGTTTTTTCTTTTCCCCCTCTTCATCAATTAATTGTGGTCAGTAAAAATAGATTACAGAAAAAGCAAAAAGATTACACGAAACTTTGATGACATTCATAGTTGTATTGCAATCGTTGTCAGTAAGTAAAATGAAAGTCATGTGATATTGGCTAATTTCTTATTTATGTGTGATACTAGTCAATAACACATATGCTTAGATTGTCTCCGTAGTTTCTAAATTACACCCCAACTTAGCACCTCTGGTATATAATTAAGGCTATGATTGTGAGATATTGGAAGCAAATAAAAAGATAAAGCACAAATTTGTCACATTAGAAATGTTGCTATTCTCTAATGTGTTAAAACAGTAAGAGATTAGCTTGGCAAGAATTTAACTGAGTTACTAGCATGTTAATAGATATTTCAACATGAGATATAATCTTGCGTAGGATAGACCAATTTTCCTCTAAATATGAAGTAATTAAGTTGTCTAACATAAGGAGATCACCGATTCAAATAATTCTCATATATATTTAATAAATTTCAAGTTTTCAACACATTTGGTTCTTATTATATTTTGATAATTGTGCAAATTGATTTTTTTTTTTTTTTGAAAGAAGGCAGTAGCCAATATATTGATCAAAAGCTAGGATGACCTTTACATACCCTTCCGCTGTCATCTATAGACAGATAAGAAGATGTGTTAGTACCCACAGTGGTACATAGAACTAGGTCACTCATTTGACATTAAATACATCGAAATAGCATGAATATTCCATCGGTACTACTCCGGAAGATTCGCCAGAGGCACAAAAGTGCGTAGCTCCCTAAAAAATTAGGAACTTATTTAAAGTAATAAAATTACTATCCTAGATAATGCAGTAGGGCCAAAACCCTAGCCCAAATAGGGCAGCATTGTGCAAATTGATTTGAACAGGTTATATCATGTTTTTGTGAATTTGAGTGGGTTACATTAACTCAATAATCAACTACTAATTGAGTTATCCATCAAATTAGTACCTGATAATCTGAGTAACCTCTTTTCAGACCAAAAAAAAAAACCTCTTTATCTTTTGTTTTTTTTCCTCCCTCCAACATCGATCAACAAGTTTTCATCACTGTGTATTGAGCAACTTTTCATCACTGTGTGTGTGTATTGAGCATTGCCTTGCATACAGTTGATTTAACTAATAACAAAATTCTTTATTCCCAAAAATGAAACACAATTCAATGACAATGTATTGAAATAAATTTATCAACGAGATTAAATCAATAGGAAACAAGGCACTGATGACAGGACATGGAAGCTAGCTAATCCTCTTCATTCATACATTAAGCGCATGAACTGGTGCAACTGGATTACTATGCAGTCCCATCAGTACAAAGCCATTGACCCACGAAGAAGCTGTCGCAATTGATATTAGGATTGATGGAAAGGAAGAACTGGATACTCAGTTCGAACTTTTGAATGACGCTACTGCAAGTATCACCAGCCTCTGCACCATAAACCGAATTGCACACTATCGCTGAATTGTCATCTTTAAACCCAACTGCATGCAGCAGATTCAAACGTATTAGTTAAATGGGAATGAGAAATAATGCACATATAATTGACATGAGCATTATGTGAAACTATAGAATTTAGCTAAATTGAACAGAAATCAAGTATAACAGTAAGATTTCTTACCGCCAAGTAGTTTACTCTCAGCTAGGGAAATGATGACAAGAAGAGAAACAACAAGAATCAAGCTAGCCTTGGCCACGTTTTTCTTCTTCTTTATCTAGGTAAAAATGAAAAACAGCTCTGTTTGTTTGAATCTTCAGGTTATTATAGTTTGTTGTGCCTTAGAAGAGGATCAGTAAGAGTCTATTTATATATATAAACTCAGATAGGATCGCATTGTTCAACTATGATTGCCTTGATTCAAGAGGCCGGCTATTCACCTGCATGTTGAAATGCATTTTCTTGTCATGGGATTTAATTAGATGGTAATTTAATCTGCATTGGATTGCTCACTGCAGGCTATGGTATAATTTTATTTACGCAAAATCGTTTAACCGGCTGCGATTCATAGCAGCGTATATACCCTGCCAGGATTAATAGTAGGAGTTAAAAATGGTCGGTAAAGAAAAGAAAACGGGAGAAGGAAGATTACCTGAAACTTTTATAACAATCACAGTTATATTACTGTTCTTGTAAGTGAAATGAAAGTCACATATTTATTGGCGCGATATTGGCTATCTCTAATTTATTGTGTGATACGAGTCAATAACACATATCCTTTGATTGTCTTCGTTATTTCCATCTTACACCCCAGCTTAGCATCTTTGAAATTAAGACTGACTGAGATATTGGAAGCGACCAAAAAGATAAGTAATCAAAAAAATTAGATATATTACCTATACTAAAACGCTATCTCCCCGTGAACAGTCAAGGCCATATTGATTTACTCTTTTGCCCCTTTTTATTTCTTAATTACGACACTGCCATTCAACATGTTGACGGTGATAAGAGAGACCGGGAGAGATATCTTCTGGGTCTTTAACGAGAGGAAGAAAAGGGATGTCTTCTGCGAGATTACAGAGAGAAGAAAAGGGATGTGAGAGGTCTTCTGCGAGACACACGCACAGAAAGAAGAATAGGGAAATTCACATCGCGAGACTGATCGGAGAGAGAAGGAGAAGAGGGAGACAAGAAGAAGAAGAAGAGGAATCTGGGTAATTGGGTATTGATCTGAAGTACCTTGCTTTTATGTGTTTTAATTTGTGTTTTTCTTCTGGGTTTTGTGGTTTGATGCTTGGTTGCATGGTTTTTGTGGTTTTGGGTTTTCGAATTGCTTTCCTTTCAAATCTTTTGGAATTGCTTTGGATTTTTGTAATTGGATTTTACTTTCAGATTGCCCGACGTAGAGAGAAAGAGAAGTGCGCCGATCAGGCTTTCCACAAGCGGAAGGAGTTTCTAGGTCTTTTACTTTTCCACTTCTACCAGAAGCCTGTACGATTATTTCTATCTTCTTCGATGATGATTGGTTTAAATTCTGGGTGATTGAAGTAAATCATACATTGTATACTATTGATAGAGAAGTAAATTTTAGATTTTGTTTCTTTTCATGGAATTTGATGGTTTTTGGGTTTAATTCTGTGGCTGTCTCTCTACCTTTGCTTTGCCTTTGCTACTTTCAGTTTTAATTTGATATGTTCACCCAAGACATTGACATTGATTTGTTTGGGTAATTGGTCAAGTTTTGATTGCTTTGTTGTCTTTTTGATGTTGATTAGCAAAGCTTTTTCATCTTTGGTGATCTGCTGCAACGGCTTTGGGTCTGGGTTTGTGATTGAAATTATTTGCCTGTTAATTCAGAGATTGAATCAATCAGTACCTGGACTTGACATGAGCGTCAAAGTATTCATCATTAGCAAGCAAATAAACCCGTGGCATCGCGCGGGAGGAATTGTCTAATATTCTCTAAACGTAGAAGATACCACCTCAGTAAAAATTGAACCCGAGTCATAGATAAATAATTAGGAAGAGGTTTTTAAAATTTGCCACATTCATATGATTTTTAAAAATTTTCAACATTAATTTGATAGATATCTTACTATAAAAGACAATTAAAGCATATAGAGTAACGCAATTTACGGAGTAGTGCAATTTACTCTCGAAGATATGTAGAATACGAAGATGTGCAATTCTTATGGGTTAGTTACATATAAGTGCATTTTTAAATTTTTTTTTAGTCATAAGGTGATCACTAACTATTTTTTTTCCCTCATAAGGTCATTAGAATAAAAAAAGTGTTAAATTTTGAATATAAAAACCAACATATTTACATAAATGCTACTAGCGTAAAAAGTCAACAATCATTCTCTCTCTCCCCTCTCCGGCCAATTTCGGCAGGTCTCCAGTCGACCTCCGGCCAACTCCGACGGGTCTCCGGCTAACCTCCGGCCAACTCCAGCGGGTCTCTGACTAACTTTCGGCAAACTCCAGCGACCACGAAAGCTACTGTCACTAACACCAAAAGCTACTGTCGCTAACAACAAAAACTACTCTGGTGAGATTTCCGGCAACCTCCGACGAGGTCCCAAAAGCTACTGTCACCAACAACAAAAACTACTATCACTAGCAACAAAAACTACTCTGGTGAGATTTCTGGCAACTTCCGGCGAGGTCACAAAAGTTACTATCACCAGCAACAAAAACTACTATCACTAGCAACAAAAGCTAGTGTCACCAACAAAAGTTATGATCCCCAAACCAAAAGCTATTATCCCCACCAACAAAAGTTACTGTCAGAGTGTCATCAACACCAAAAGCTATTCTCATCAACAATAAATGTTATTGTCACCAACACCAGAAAGCTACTCTAACCAACACCAAAAGCTACCACTCTCACCTCCAACAAATGCTATTGTCACTAATACCAAAAACTACTGTCACTAGCAACAAAAACTACTCTTGTGAGATTTCTAGTGACCTCCAGCAAAATCACAAAAAGCTACTGTCACCAACAAAAGTTATGCTCTGCATAACCAAAAGCTACCATTCTTACCAACAAAAGCTATTATTGTCACCAACACCAAAAACTACTCTCACCAGCAACAAACGCTACTGTCACAAACACCAGAAAGCTACTGTCATCCTCAACAAAAGCTACTGTCACCACCAACAAAAACTACTCTCAACACTACCAAAAAATTTCTCTCATCAACATGAAAAGCTACTCACTAATATTGAAAGCAGTCACTTTTTCTCTCAACTACCCAACCCTTTACTAGATACACGTCTTCATACCCGACCTTCTTCAATTTATCATAAAATGCATGTCATCCTTTTAAAAAGATAAAAAGAAAAAGAGAGAGATACAATTTCCACTAGCAAAACAACTCCCATTCAAAGCCTTCATACACAAATCATAAGTTACAACAAACAACCTTCTACTTTTAGATTCCAAAGTTTCAAAAAGTGGAACTGCAAATCGTGGTTGAAATGGTACCAAAAGAACTCAAAATTAAAGTAAATCAGATCAACATTTGTGCATAGAAACAATCAGTTCAAGCAGCTTTGATTCTAATAACAAGAGCAGCTATTGTTCTTCATAAGCCATCCATATTACAAAGATAGGGAGAAGAATGACGGGCCTAACAACCCTATGCAGGAGAGCGATTCTTTCCTCTTTTCCTTTCTTGCATTATCGTTATCCTCATAGATCTTAACCTAAAAACGGTAACATCCAATTCACATCCAAACTCATAAACCCTAGAATTTCTAGAATTTACAAGCATTTAGACCTAGAATTCACAATCCTAACAATCTCACTCTCTCATTCTCATTCAAGAAAAAATTGCAGAGAGATTGAGAAGAGTGATACTTACGAGTCTCTCTGTGGTGGAGCTAATGGCGTCGATCATAAGGGGAATTCAAATCAACAATTTGCGCAAAATCTCATATATTTGAACTTGACAAAGATCAAAGAGAATCAGATCGAACAAATACGTGCACAGCCAAGGGAATTCATATCAACAATTTGCACGAGGTCCTACTACGCCGCTGGTCTCATCGATGCCATAAGGTGCAGCGTAAGCTTCGGCCTCCGTCACAGCAGCGAGAGTCAGAAAATTGATGTATCGTTGTCTGAGCTCAGCGAGACACCTCGGCTACCCGGAGACGGAGGACGAGCTCCGATCCATGATCCTCAAGGTCAGCAACGACGGCCACGACATTGATTGAAAATTCAAGACGAAATCACAAAGTCAACGGAGAGTGATTTGGTGAAGAAAAGTGGAAGTATCTTCTGCAAACGGAGGATTGGGAATCACTATGTTGGAGTTGACAGAGAGAGAGAGAAAGAGAGTGATCGATATGTAATTTGGGGCCGATGAATTTTGTTTTCTTAGATGAAAAGGCAAAATCGTCGAGGTGAAACAATTTGAAAATACAAGTGGCTTTATGAAAACAAAAATCATCATGTGAGCTTATGGCTAATTAAAATTTTAAAATTGCCCTTACAAGTAATTTTCTTTTTTATAATTCACACTTAGACTTGATCGATTTCAACACATTTGCTTCTTGATACTTTTTGAAAATGGGACGAGGAAATGATTTACGAGTTCATAACATCTGTTTGTGAATTAGTGATTAACAGTTTTTATGTGTATGTACCTTTCCATAATTCATAAATACGAACCCAAATATGAGAAAAAAAAAGATCATCTATTATTTCTCATCGCTGTACAATTTACATAATGATTCCGACCACCATCCCGGTGAACTCAATATTCCAGTTACCCATCATTTTCCACAACAACCCATCCTCCCTGCGGATCAACGGTAACTTCGAACTTCCAACTGAAATCTAAATTCCGACGCCGGAAAACCCCAATCTCCGGCGACCTCATCATCCCTGACCCCAGCAGTTCAAGTACATGACTCGCTGCAGAGACTCATCGGACTGCTGTCGTCTCTCCTCGCACTTTCCACCTCCTCCTCCTCCTCCAGAAAAACCCGACCCGGCTCCGCCAGGCGAAGGCAGGAGATCCGACAACGCGTCCCCGCCGGATCGCCTCCGGCTGAGCTGAAACGAGTTAAGGCCGGAGTTCCGTCTGGGGACCTGGTCCGAGGGGCCCTGCACCGTCGCAACGCTGGCCGCCATCCACACGCGGTTGAGATAGTTCATGTTTAAAGAAGAGAGTGAGAGAGTTTAGTTTTTGGTTGGTGCTATTTGGTGAAGAGAGACTGTGATGAGAGTGTTTAAGGGTTGTGATGGGGGGTTGTATTTATAGAGGAGATGAGGAAGATGGCAAGTGTCGAGGGGTTTTGGAACAGACTGGTGGTAATGGAAGGGTGGTTTTGGGATATTATAATGGGAGTGGTCCCCAGAGTGGCCCCACCTTCGTTTGGAGGTTTCTGTGGATTTTTTTGGAGGTATTGATGGGTTTAATAATCAGTTTGTTCAGACTGCAAATTTGACTTTATCCTCAGTTTCTCGACTGTTTTGGTATTATCTCATGCGATGATAATTTATATTGATAATGGTTTGCGTAATTAATCTATCGCTTGAAAAGGAAATGATTCATAGAGTCAAATTGACAATTACTTTTGTCTATACAATCAAGGAGTTTGACGTTGGGGAGTTGATTTTTGTGATTGATTTGTGTTTTTTTTTTCAACTTAAGGTATATTAAGGTATACAAACGTTTGATTTTATTATATAGAATGAGCAGATGATTGCATTATGAGGAGGATAGAGATGATTGATTTGTTAAGCAAAAATATTAGTAAAGAAGTGTGTACGGGGAGCTAGCTAATGTTGAAGCAGGACTGTTTTATATACACTTGTAAAATAATAATTTGAGGATTTCTTTGCTAAAAAATTATTTTTATTTTTGTATTTATATATATTGTAAAAGAATGCTTGTGGAGTTAATCTTTTGATTACAGCTCGTCAACTTAATTCTTCAGTTTTAAATTACATGTGTATATCATTTGTATAAATTCTCAACTAAATTATGATCTTCATAATTGTAATTTACATTTAGTATTATGAAGATCAACGATTTACATTAGATAAATTTAATTTATCAAGTGATTTGATCTATTTGTATATATAAATTAATTTTAAAAACTAAAGAGTTGAACCGTCGGATGATCAACTACTAAAAGACAATGAATAAAAATAAGAAATACGTGAGGTAAAACTAGACCTGTAAATAGATCGGTTTGGAGCGGATCGACTTACAAAATCCGTTTAGTAACAATAAAATTCAATCCGACCTGATCTGGTAACTTGACGGATCGTCAATAGCTTAATTGAAATCCATATCTAGCTGATTAACAGATACACAGTCCACTAGTCCGATCTGTTTATTATAATGAATATTCTTAAATTTAAAATAATAATATTAATTTTTTTTATCATGATACTTCATAAAAAATATAATAATACATTGAAACAAAATAAAGAGTATCGCCAAATATTGAATTAAATAACCAAAATACTCAAAACAATACACTAAGAGCATCTTTAGCAGACTCTCTATTCGGTCTACTTAGCTATTTTAGAGAGCATGTTTAGATTTTGATATATTTTAGCAGCTGCACCAGACTCCTAAGTGGCTATCCATTATAATTTTTAGCTATCTAGCTCATAAATATAAAAAGCGAGATGATGGTCTCTATAATTTAATTCATTCATTTTGAGTTATTTTATGTAATTTATAAATACATTTAAACTATTTAATTTTCACTAAAAAAATAATATAAATTCAAATCTAGCTAAAATAGAGAGCACTGATACAGACTTATTTCTAAAATGGCTAGTCAAAATAACTTTTGAGTTTTTCTATTGGAACCTCTAAATTTACTCACTTGACCTCTATGCATTTTACACCTCTTATCAAATTTTCAAATACTAAATTTACTCACTAAACCTCACTAAACTTCCTCAAATAACCTCACTCATATAATTTGCAAACAAATTATTATCTTTAAAATAAAAAATTTAGTCATTTAAATGATTTAATCACTCTATAAATCTTAACTAAATATACATTTCTTAATCAAACTTGAGTTTCAAAAATTAATGTCTAATCAATAAGAAAATGTCATGAACTATTTTTTTTATAAATTTTTTTCTATTTTAGCTATGCCAAAAAAAAAAATTGAAGAAATCATTTGTTTTATGTTGATTTTTTTCCTGTATTTTTTGTACCATTAATTATTTAAGTATTTTTTGTTTTTTTTTAACTGCAATTTTTTTTTTTTTGCAAATATAATGGATTGACTTAGATTTAGGTCATAAATCATAAGAGGATTTATTTTGTTTTTCCTCACCAATATGCGTTCAACATATATATCATACATTTTTATGTCACATAATCTTAATCATATTTTTAATTCTTATTAAATATATATGAATGCTTTAATGAGTATATAGTGAAATTGGAAAATGAAAATAGCTAAGAAAAATAATAAGATATACAATATAATATTATTGAATTAGAAAGTCTACATAAAATAAATATAATATTTTTTGATATAATTATTGTCTTTAATAGTCATTTTATAGTAGGTTATATATGTCATTTAATAATTCATAATAGAGTGAGGTCAAGTGAGCGGATTTGGAGGTCTCAATAGAAATTCTCATAACTTTTTAGCTACTTTGACTAAAATTTGACTAAAAAATTGCTAGCATTGCTAAAGATGCTTTATGGTAAGCAAAATAATTTGTCAAATAAAAAAGTAAGCAAAATATTGTATTTATAAAAAAGAATTTAAATAATTATAAAAACAAACCAAATCATTAACAGATCGGATCAATCTAAATCCGTATTAATTTGTTAAATAAATAAATTAAAATATTCGGACCATTATCAGATCAAATTTTCAATCTAAATCTATCCAATAATAATAGATCCGCACCAGACCCAAATTAAAATTCAGTCTATTTACAAATCTAGATAAAACAGATGTGACGCCAGTGACGGTGTTATTTACTTTTCTAAACAATAGTGAGTTTATCGCGATAAATAGAGATTTGTAGAAGGAGATAGGAGAAAATGAGAATATTTTTAGCTAGTACCACGCATTGGAGGAGGGGACAGGTGGCGATCTTATCCGGATTCCCCACGGGGAAATCGAAATCTGGTGACTCACCAATTCGTGTCTAATAATAACGTTCCAGTCCCTCTACCTCGGTGGACCCTACCATGTAGTATTCATATGATTAATCACCCCCCGCGTAAAGACAATAAGCACTCACTCTTACATTTCGTTTGTTTCTTTCACTCTCAGGGGCAAAACAGTCTTTCGAGGATATTGGATCTGATATGATATGGAGGAGAGGGACATGTGGGCGGATGTGGAGTTGGATAGTGGCTCTTTTTGAGTGTGCTTCTGGGAAGGTGATGGGCACGCATGGGCTTCACGTGCCTATGGGCTTTCTTGACTCAAACACCCTTTGTCCATTCGAGTATTCCGATGTTCTCGTCGAAACTCTACCGGCGGCAATGAGAAACAAAGTTTCCGATCAATGATCACCGCCTCATATATATATATATGTGTAAATGTTTTGTTTTTTTCGGTGTCAAATTCGCCTGCCGAAATCAATTTGACAGTCTATGACGTTCCGGTATTAAAATTTTAGACCGGAAATTCATTAGCTAACTAGATTATACGTGACATATTGCAAACAGTGACTAATCTAACGATTTCTTAACTCTAATTCAGAGCGTCA
>LYNE01003160.1:22208-33011 GCA_001662545.1 Rosa x damascena | reverse complement strand
AAACACTATGAAACTTTTAATTATTTTTGTAAAGATAATTTTTCTAGCAGGTTCAATTTGAAGCACGTCTAATCAAAAGTTCACAACCTTTTACTTGGGAGTGTTGGACTATCCTTGCTACTTATATAAAATACCAAACACTACATACCCGCTTTCGTGGGACGTGTTTAGGAGGTGAAATGTATTAGGTAACATGACATGCTCTACTTCATATTTCTCCAACTTAAATTGCAACATTGCACATGTGTCTAACGATGTTTTATTTTATTTATTTTCTAAAAAATCGTAAGGTTATCTGTTATATTCGTTAATAATCTACGGTAGCATTGTTGTCAAATATTCGCTCATTTTTCTTATAAAAATATAACCGATGAGTTAAATGTGCTACGTACCATGCGGTAAATCCAAAATCTTTTCCCAATTAGATCCCCAATAGCGCAGGTGGATGCATCTAGAAATGTGCGATTTTGCTGCGGTCCGTACAGCGGCCATCCGGTTCAAACCCGTAGATATGGGCATTGCTGTATTTTCCACATGATGAGATGGTTGTCACACTCGTCACATACAGTGAATGGCTTATCTTGACCTGGAGACCCCATGGCGTTTATTGTTATCAACGGTGTCGCCTTCATACACAACTTTCAAAGCTCAGGTCCACCTGTCAGCTTTAAGCCTTTAATCACTATCTTAAACAATGACCTCCATACCGATCACTTCTATAATCACACTCAACCTCTTCAGGTCATCACCAGAATTCACAAGGAAGAGAATTGGTCTCCCATAATTTATGTCTATACAATGTAATGCTAAATAAGTGCTTAAAATACCCTTTAGTTACTCACTTTTACACTTTCTGCCATATACAAAAATTCAAAGAAGTTTAAAAAAAAAATCTGGTATTTTCTGCATGAAGTTATGAACCCATATTTTCTTTTCTTGAACCCTACCCATCAAAGACTTGGCACCGATGGTGATCGATATACTTCCTACTAGTGCTTAACATTTACAATTTTCATGAAGAAAAATCCACTAGCTAATTGATTATTGATCTCTCTTAACGTTTGAATTAAGAGAGATCAATAATCAATTAGCTAGTGGATTTTTCTTCATAAAAATAATTTATATGATCATGCTGTCAGTATCTTCAGGTCATTATCAGAAGGGAGCTGGAATGGAACAAACATTATTAGTCCCCCATTAATTTATATGGAGTCTGAATTATTGCTTAAATACTGTTAAGTACTCACTTTTAGACCTTTTCCCAGCTAAAAGGGACTAAAAAGGCAAGAAAAAAAATCTGTTGTTTATTGCATCATAACACCCAGAAATTCTTTTATGAAACCTATTCCTATTTAATTGGCACTGATGGTGATATAATCCCCACTAATGCTTACAAAAAGATCAAAGAAGAGGAAAATCCACTGATGATAGTTTATTCAAGTTTCTTATTTCATGGTCTCTAACTACAGTGACATGCTAATAATAATTAGCCTCAGATCCTTTAAGAACAGGGAAACAGTGTGGATAGTGATACTCTTCAATCGGACCTGCCCACTTGTTAAATACATCATGAAAGCAGGAACATTGGGTTCTGGATTAATTTGTAATTAACTTTACAAGAATGCAGTACCTATCTACCTATGCATCTATCTATTGGCTTACATTCCAATTCATTTGATAAAGTATTTTAAAAGATAAGATCTCTGCCTTTGTTCTCACCAAAGATCACTAATCTTTTTTATTAGGGGTTAGTGCACAGATAATCTTCAATCTCAAATCTAAATCTCTCTCAATGGGATAGAAACTGTAAACAACTAATTACAATCGGATAGTGCAAGATCTTAGACATTTCCATGCTACCAAAAGCTAAACCAGATACTCCTCTCACTATACAAAAAGAATTAATCTGGTCTATTTATAGATATGTTTGATTAAAATGAAATTTAATTTACTAGTGGACAATAAACTAAGAACATCACCAGATCTCAATCCAAATTACATTACTTATTTATATAATAAATAGATGGAGCAAGATTCTGCTTCTGTCCATCCCTATAGTGGATCATCTGCCTCATTGTGCTCATTCTCAACTTGTGATATCTGTATCGTATCAAATAATAGTTGTAGGTGTTTACAAACCACAGCTTTTTTTATTAGATTTCTTTCTGTTCATAATCCCTAATTCCCTATAGTGTATTATGACAGCATGGCAGCAGAGTTAATAGTGCACCTACTAACCTACCCATGATCCAAATGGACCAAATAAGATCAGGGACAGAATTAAGATGGTAGGGTTCCTTCAGAAGTTTTAAAAGCAACACAGTTTATGGAACTTCATTCAGATTTCTAAAGCAATGAATAAAACATAATATTACACTATCTACAGATACACCTATCCACAACAAAACATGCTTCCATTTACCCCTTGCCTGCCTGCTCTGTTAGTAGAACATGCTCAACTTTCTTCCAGATACATGAAGAGGGCACACCCAATACAAAATCACATATAGAAACTTCCACACTGGAGAAAGAAATGATCTAATCAGAAGGGAACATAATTCTACATTGAATCGACTACCCCTTCGACCTGCTGCTGCGCTAGGTATCTTTCCCTCCGTTCTTTCTATAAAGGAAAATGCACATGCCACAAATTAGAATATGCACAATATGAAAATCTGTAAAAGCTCAATGCCATCATTCTATCAGAAGAACCAACAAACATGATGAGTGCCTCACCCATTCATCTATGACCAGTCCTTCTCCTACAACTCGGGGCCCTGCTTCTTCTGGAGGCTTCTTTCGTGACTCAAGAGCAGCCTCGGCCTCAGCCAATTGCCGCTTGAGTTTTTCCATTGCCTTAACAATAATCAAATTCAAAGCGACAATGTTCATTACTGAGGCCAAATTAGGACAAGGCATAAAATAAACAAAGTGCAGCGAAATGACAAATTGGAGATATCTCCATCCAACTTACAAGGGTAGGGCGTTCCGGGTCAAGGAAAACAACACGTAAAACCTGCTCAACAACGACTTGTTCCTTCTGCTCCTCAAACTGCATAAATACATGCAAAAGATAATGTTTAACATCAGAGATTGGGAGGCACACTTGTTTCTATATTTTCATAGAATATACAGCACGTCTGAAAAATGATTAAATGACTCCAAATTACAACATGCTGTAGAAGCAGAAGATGGAAGATCCAGTTATAGAGAAGTTCCAATTACAGATTCTGTCAATAATTTTACATATTAATGATGTAGTTCAGCAGGCTTGAGACGGTATATGAGGACTACAAACAATGACATACAATCAGCAATCTGAGCCTGACTTTTCATATCTGGATACATCAAGAGAAAATGACCTTGGTTCAAATTTTTGGACTACCTACACTCTCGCTGATATTGTTTTAAGAATGTAGAAGTGTGGTAGATTTTAAAATCAATGAACTGACAAGAAAAGACTCATTTCAAATTGGATAATCGGTCTAGTTGTCATAGAAATATTAACAACCCTATTGCAGAAAAATAAAGTTTCACATAAGGTAAAGAGTCTGAAAAATGCCTTCAATCATACCAATTCTGGAACATAGTCCATTTCTCCTTTCACTTTTAAGCTCATGATCTTGAACTTAACCCTGCTTTTCTGGTCTACTGGTTTTTCATTGTTCTCCGGAGGTTCCACGAACTTGAATACTGTTGGTCACATTACAATTTCAGATGATACACACTAAAATCTATACTAGCTGGCATTATATTCACTGCAAATGCGAATGCCAAAGAGCTTAAAAATGAAAGGGGGAGGGGGTGATAAGGAAATATCAAGAGCAATGAATTACCAGTTGCAACAAGACTTTCACCAGGAGCAAGTATTCCCCCTGGAGGACGCATGTAACAACTCTTTGGTGCAGTTGTTTGGAACTGAAAAACCAACACGGAAACGGTAAGCACTTAGATGATTCTGTTGGTGGATAAGCATAATATATCAAATCGACAGTAGAAAAGCTTCTGAAACTGTAGTCCAATGCGATACAATGTGCAGGATCAAATGTCTAGTTGTCCAACTAGTTATGACAAGTTGCCATAGTAAAAGATAAAATGCTTGAAAGGGAAAAAGCAGAGAAAAGAGAACCTAGGATTGGTTGAAACACAATTACAGTCGATACCTTGAAAGCTACATGAGACTTGGAAGTGTTTTTAATCCCAACAGCACTCTTAACCTGCTTTCCAGGTTCATCTGCAGATGAAACAATATCACAGTGAGGAAGAACATATCTGCCATGAAATCATTAATCAGAAAAGGAATTCAACTGTACACAATCTACCGATAAGCAAATACTTCTAAATTGAACCTCTTATAAGAAATCCTGGGACCTAAGAAAGGAGAGAAAGCCAAATGCACAGACAAATCACTGACACAGTAAGTAATGCTGTTGTCTATAGAAACCAAATGCTTTAGATCTAACTTCACAGCAAAACTATTGTTACTCAACCACACTCAACAAGTACCAGATTCAGGACAACTCTAACTTTTAACAAACAAGAACAAATATACATAATGTTGATTCTATGAAGAAATCCTGGACTGGTATACCAAAACAAACTAGAAATCTACCAACTTTTCATAGATGATGAACAAGTAATGCAATTTATATGCATAGAAAAGACTAAAGAATCTCAAGATCCTACTCCAGGATTGAGTTACTGTGATCAGAGCTTATGTTATATCAACACTAACAGGAATCAAAACTTAACTAAAATCATGCAGCTTAAGAAAATCACAGAACACTCCAAAGATACAAGTTAGACGTAGTTATGTACTAATATCATGCTGAAGACCCAGATAAGCATTTAGAAACGAAACCAGTCTGAGCTAAGAAAACAGACATATCATGCAATCAAACTAAACATACAAAAGCAAACAAAATGTTCTTTCTTTCTTCAAGATGCTTAGATCAAAATCATTACTTTAACAACAAAAGAAATCCCAGATCAAAAAAAAATCATTCAAAACCAAACATAAGGAAAGATAAGGGGCGTACATGGGAAGAAGAGCTTATTAGGAGGATCAAGACGGAGCCTTCTCCTAGCGGGAAGCAAAGACTTGGCCACATACGACACCGTACTGGCAGAATAAAGCGTCGGACGCTCCACAGCCTCGTGAATCCGACTAAGCTGCTGAGCATTATGCCTAGAAGACAAATTCGAAGACGAAGAAGAAGATGAAGAGTAAGAAGGAGGAGCAGCATTTCTTGACTGCCAAAATGGCCTTTTGCACAGACTCCAAAGCTTCCCGTCGGACCCAAATTTCTCAGCCTCCACAGCCATTCTTCCCAACACAGTCACCGGAAATCAGCCTTCCGGCAAATGGGTTTTGGCCGGAGATATTTGAAAAAGAGAGAGAGATATTTTGTTGTGAAGTGGGTTTTAGCTTTGTGTGTGTCTCAGTTTTGTGAAAGGTCTGTATGGTTGCAAATGGCGAATGTGAGTGAGAGTGACCTTTCACACTCTGGACTTTTTGGATTGTCGAAAACTGGCGGTGGTTACTTTTAACTCTCTCCCTGCTATTCTTGGTTGTCACTTTGGCGCAGGAGTTTTTCAAAGTTTTTAAGAACTTTTGGGCTGTACTCCTCTTTTCTTTTTGGTTTTTGTCGAGACTTTTGCGGCTTCAATCTCTCTAGTTTCTCTTTTAAGATGCAAGAGCTAATTACATTTTTCATTTCACTAGCCTTGAGTTTTACCACATTGTGATTTATTATTCTAAAATGCAAACAATACTTTGATCGTCTGTCTGCCCGTTAAATGATGAACATCAACAAATTTAATCTTGTCAGAATTACTAGCGTAGAGTTTGTCCCAATGTTTTGGTGTAGTCGGAACATTTTGACCGTTGCAAATCACCTAATGAGATGTTACAAATGTCATATGATCAAGGGCGTAGCTAGTCTAGGGCAAGAAGGGTCAATTGACCCTTCTCAATTTTTAGAAAATCCTTAATTAGTGTTAATGATCTATGAATCTTAATGGAATGAAATAAAATTGACCATTCTCAATTTTTGAAAAATCCTTAATTAGTCTCAATTTTTTAAATTCAATACAAATTTATCTTAATTAGTTTTAATTATCTTTAAACTTTAATGGAATGAAATAATATTTTACACTATTAATACACTACATATATCTAATTAATACAAATCTTTTCAAGGTTTTCTTACCCTATTGATCGATATATGCTCATATTTACGATTCTTTATTAATATGCTAATTGAAGTAACACATAAGTTTTTCTATATTTATCATTCATCTTAAAACTCAAAATTTATTCAATATGATTTTAGGATCTTTCAATTTCAGCATTAGTACAAGAAATATTACACCTAAATTTTCTTAATTATACTAATATATATATTTTTTTAGGCAAAAGATTGTGTTATTTTTAGAGTACAACTTAGTTAATAAAGTTTGACCCTCCTAAGAGAGATTTTTGGCTACACCACTACATATGATAGTTTCATATTTTAATTTTGTGATTTCTTTGACATTAAGTCATCAATTGACGTTAAATTTTACGTGAGTAGATTGATACTCTATTATTTTTAGGAATATAACAGTTGATAGCAACACTAGGCTCTAGCGAAGCCATTTGTGGACGAATTAGAGCTTTAGTTGCGCCAACGATCGACATATTCCCATTCAAATCTTGTTATGATTTCTTTCGATTTATTCTTTGGTGCGACATTCTACTTTTGCTTTAAAAGAATGGTTGGATAAATCATAAATGGGATAAACTGACAGTGAAAGGCTTAAAAGAGAGCATGCATAAGGCCTCATAATTATGAATAGGCCATCCCAATTCCATGATGCCAGTTAGTACCATTATGTGCAACATGTAGTTCTTGCTCAGCCAGTGGTGCCATTACTGATGCTCCCATGTGCCCCTCTTGTTTATAACTAGTACTCTAGTAGAAAGAAGGCATCTTCTCAATCAATGAATGAAATCATGTTTGATAGGTACAATAATGATTTTGGCCTACCAACAATTTCATTTGGGGCAATGTTAACAAATCTAAATCGCTAATGCTGTGGTATGCTAGCTAGGGTATAATCAAACAGCTTTTGCGTAAAGTTACCTTCTGTTCCCCCTATGCTGTGGATCTTTCTTCCTTTGAGATAGTCGAGATTGATTGTATAAGTTTGATGTATGTAGTAGCCAATAAGGGATCTTATTGCTTAGAAATTAGAGCACAGTAGTATTCCTACTATTTCGATCAGCTACAGATTAATATAATATAGTACTTACTGATCTTGATGAATTTCTTAATTATAGTAGACATAATGGAAAGAGTACTGGCAAGATCATCATCCCCTTTCCAGCTCAATTGGGTCCCCAGCAGCTCAAGTACGTACATTATTAATTAGTCCAAGTGAAATCACCTGCATTACCATTCTTCTCTTCTCTAACACCATTTTTGAACAAGATAATCGATGAAGAACACTTTTCCCTCACTTAACAGCAGTTGTAGACTTGCTCTTGATCTCATTTCATCCCTTCAACTTTGTTTTGAATGATTACAAGTAAATTAATAACAACAACTAAAAAAAAAAACTGTAACGTATAGACAGCTGAATAGGAGACTTTAAGCTAGCTATTAAGAATGGAGGTGGAGGCAGCTGATTGAGGGGGTGATGATATCATGAAAGTGGAACAGTTTCGCTCTCATAATAGCTTCTGTTTGTCGGCTTTTCAGCTGGTGTGCAAAATTTTATGGGAGTATAGGATCATAAACAAGAAGAGAATTCCACAACTCCAGTTTTAAAACGGGATTGGTCTTATTAGATGGTATCATGACCTTGTGGTACCACCCAGCCACCTGAATCATGTCTATACTCTTTAGGGTATAGTTTGTGTGAAATGCTCTATGACATACCCCCGGACTGCATGACTATAAGTTTTTGGGGTATCTGAGCATGATATTGCTGCCATTGGTTTCATGTGACATCAACTTATAATAATTTAATCTCTTTTCAATTTCAATAAATTTTACTCTACTATGCGCTCATCTATCAATGATTCACATATTTGAGATGTTGGAAGCAATTAAACAATACTTTGATATGCAACAAGATATGATATGCGAATGCCAATTTGGATAGATTCAGATGGTGCAAAGGCAACATTGACTGATCGAAGTCTGCATCCATCAACTCCAAGTGTAGATTATAGACGTAATCGATTTTATTTTTTTGCGGGATGCAGGTAGTGTCCTACCAATCTCAAATAAATGGAGGCATGGTGACACAGTAACTCTTTAGCTACGATTAGTTTGAGAACGTAAGCTATTAAAGATGATCAGGCAGAGTATGCTTCACTCCAAGCAATTCTATATGTTCCAACTCTGCTTGCAGCTCATACCAATGGATACAAAAACTCAACTTTTGCCTTGACCAATTTAAACCAATCGATCGAACTAGACATCTTTCCAGAAACAAGCACTACTCTTGTTGTTCATGCCTACTATAGACTCATTTTAGATGACTTGTCAACAAAAGCTTCCACGACGACGCTATTGGAAAATCAGTCATGCTAGAACTGCTTGATTTTACTAGGAAGGTTTTGGACATCAATTGAGTAATTAATTATTTATGGTGCATTTCTCATTGTGGGTACATCAACTGCCTCGATGTTTGTGGCACTATAGAGCAAGCTAATTTTAGCGTTGTTGCTAATAAAAAAGTAAGGAAAAAAAAACATCGCAACTTATATTTTTCTTAAAATATTATGTTTGTACAAGATATCAAAAGTGTAGCTTTAAATTGATATTATTTTGTACACACTAATAAATTGTTAAATTTTATACCCCTCTAATAATTTTAGAAAAATCTGAAAGGTTAACAAATAACAAACCTCATGTGTAGTACTGATAAAATTATTTATGAGCTTAGCAATTTTGTATATTTATTCACTTTATGTTGTGCCTAAAACTGTGTGACAACGAGAGAGCAAGATTGCAGAAATAAATGGCAGGGTCTACTGTTCAGTCGTGTGAGTGAACCACAGACATTGCGTGTTTGAATTTCCTTTTTCTTTTAAGAACACTGTGTGTTTGAATTCTGAGGGGTCCAATTCAGGTGAAACCAGTACAGTGCTTGCTTTGACTGGCCACTCCAGTCTCCTTTTATAAGCAACAGTTGAGTCCCATTCCCAAACCATGGGTTAAAGAAATCCAAGTTGCTTGGGTGAGAGAGGCAGAAAAGCTCGAGGAAGTTCTTGGAATGGGAGGGTTGATAAGAAATATAAGCAGATCAATAAATAGAATTTCTTACCGATTCCTCCCATTCCAACAATTTCCTAGGCTTACTCCCTTTCCCTTTTTGTTGTTTATTACTGATTAGTGATTACCATATCCATACAATCCATTAAACTTCTTCTTCCTGTTTTGTTTGAGCGAGAAGGAGTAAGAGGGAAAGAGAGTGAGAGTGATGAAGTTATGGGCATGAGGGGATTGGGAAGAACGCATACCAAGTTCTGGAAAGTCCAAAAGGGATCCAACTCCTTCCCGAAACCCCTCATTCCAATGATTTCCTCCCGTTCATCTCTTTCCCTAGCTTTTCCTGTTTATTTAATTTGCCATATGATCATTTCTAATTCATACATTGTGTTGCTTAATTGCTTTCAAGTATTAGTGAAAGTAATGAACTTTGATCTGTAGAGAAATTAACCACTTTGATTGAAGTCCTGAAATTTACAAAGCCTTGCTACAATCAGAACAAGTTTATTTTATTTTGGGTAGTATCAAGATCAGATCTTTCAGAGTCTCACTATGAGATTCGTAACCCCCGAGTCTCCATTTCTTACCAGACCTCGATCTTAAGTTACCTTTGGATCGATGATAGGAATGAAGACCATAATTGGTGCTAGCATTTAGTGAATGAAGCAATGAAATTGGCTGTACCTATGTTGGGTAGACACAAATCCAAAAGAAACGAAGAGAGAAAGGGCTAATGAAATAATGTTGCCAAAATTTTTAGATTCATTGTTTATATCACAGAGAAACAGAGATCTACAAGTTACGATTAATCATTAACAAATTTTGTTCAGAACCACAAAATCACAAAATTAAAAAGTGGCCTAAGGAACTAGCTCAATTGGGACCCCAGCAGCTGAGGTACATGACTTTTCTGAGAGACTCCTCAGAATGCTTGGACTTGTCATCTCTGAGTTTACTTGAAACCAAAGCAGAGGTTGAGGAAGAGAGTTTTGAATGAGCCTGAGAATAAGACCTGAGATGAGTCTTGGCTTGCTGCTGCATCAATTTCATTGTGTAATTCCACCTGCAGATTCCTTGGTCTTTCAAGGCCTCCACAACTCCCACGCTTGCTGCCACTATCCATGCTCTCCTTGCTGATGATGAAGAACTCATATTGTTGATGATGAAAACTGAAACTGCTGTTTGAATGTGCTTGATTGTTTTGATGAATGTTGAGCAAACGGTGAGATGGTTTTGCTTTTATAAGTTCACGAACGGAAGAGGGAGCCCATAAAATATGGGAAAACCGGGAGCGCAGGCAATGGTTTTACTTGAGAGTTGGTTGGGTTTCAGCGTCATCATTGCCAAGTGTCACTGCTCAGTTACTTTACTGCAAACAAATATTGATGAGCGCACGGTTTTCCTTATAAAATCCATCAAAGCCTCAAGTATAGGAGAAAATCCACTTGCTATTTTTTCACACTTTGGTTTTGTTTGTTTTACAGGAAATTGTCATTTTCCAAATAAAATTCACTCTTCCTTGACAAAAAAAAAAAAA
>LYNE01003158.1:2573-44397 GCA_001662545.1 Rosa x damascena | reverse complement strand
ATCCCCGGAATAGAACGATCCCTATTTATTATATACTACTAATGACATTTCAGGTTAAATTATGCGCTCGCTTTTGGGCGCATCACTCTACCTTGCCTCATACTTAGTTCCCGTTCCGTATTCTTACACAGAAACAAGGACATTGTTCAAATTCATGTAAAAGTTTCCTAGAGAGCAAAACAAATAAAAGTGTAAGTTTTAGTTTTAACAGTTCTCAAAACAAGTTTTGTTAAAGAAAGTGTTCTGCATTCATGTGTTAATTATAAAGTAGTTCATATAATCACTCGAGCAGAAAACAAGACATCTTGTAAGCAAAACAATATCAAAAGCAAATAATAAAATTTTAATAGCAAACAATATGATATTATGAAGTTTTCTCAATCATTATGCCACAAGGCTAACGGAAAAAAAGTCCATAGAATCCTAAGCTGAACCCAAAATCATGCATAATGCTGCTTGACATTTTAAACCATATAATTTACACTTCTTTGGAAGACAATATATACACAGTTTAAAAGCAAAACACAATTTATGGTCTTTTCTTTAACTTGATGAATTCTAAACAAAAAAATAGACAATTGCTTTGTACAACATATCTGCTTAATTTTCTAAATTCTCATACCATGATGAAGTTTCTTTCAATATTTCTATCTTGAAAACAATTTATTGTTTGTCAAAATTACTATCCAAGCTGCAATTTTCATATGGCAAGCATGTACAGGGAGATTAACTTAATCACATGGCATATCATACAGTCACAGATCATCAAAACAAAAACTTCACAGTGTGTAAAACCAAACATATCAAAACATCAAGATATTCACACACATGTCTCAAAACATCACAAAGACAATTTCTGAAAAATAAGTTTCACCCGGTCACCATGTACTCTAGCCTAGGTGCACGTCGGGAATGCCTCTATTGTTCTTACACATTATAATGATCAAAAACATTCTTGAATTTAAAACAAAATTTCCAGAAATCCTAACCTTGTTCAAATCTGGGTCAGCAGGTTTGGACCGAAAGATTTTTCTAAAATTGGCCTATTTGTAGCCTGTTTTCTTGAGCAAGGTTTGTGTTGAAATTTTATAAGTTTTGCTGAAAATAAAACTTTGGTTCTTCCAAAATTTGATTAATCAAAATTGATTTATGTTTGTGAATACCTATTGTTCTGATACCACATGTTAAACTGAATGAGTAAACAATCTAAGATCAATCCACAAGAACAAAAACACACTGAATATTAATCAGAGCAACATGAACCAAACTCCATGGCTTTCAGGCCTACCTTCTTGTGAGTTGAGAGCCATTACAGCAGCACTAGACGACCTTGACAACAAGCACACGTTGATCTTCTCCTCAGCCCTGGATTCAAGCACCTTTCTATAGGGCAAGACTTTAGGCTTTGTTACAGAGAGAGCAGGGACCAGCACACTTTATTTATATTGGTTAATGATCTTAAGAATCCTCAAGTCACCTCAATAAGAAACCTATTACATCACTAACTCATATTACATTTTAATCTAGCTAAGGGAGTCCTAATTAACCTATGAGCTAATATAATTAACTCAGTAGGTCTCTAGGTATTGTACTTAACATATAACTCCTATTAATGAAACAAGTCCTAATCCAATTTGTGCTCTACATAACAGATGATGATAGGTCCATTTAGTTCAAACAGGATTCCCATGCCAGATGCACTCTTTAGTTTTTTTGCCAGGCATGGCTTCTTTCTTTTTTAATCATCTTCGTCATCAGCAACTTTGTGAACTTTTTTTGCAGGGGAGGTCTTGATGGATTCAACAAAATCCGATTGAGTCTTTTGTTTAGCTGGAACTTGAACTGTTTCCCTTTCGCCTTTCGGCTTTGGAGGAAAATGCGACTTCATAAACCACTTTCTTATATCTCCTTGAGACTTTATGCACACCAAAATCAAGATTTTACCATCACTAAACCCTAGAAAGATTTCACCAAAGATTAACGAGTAGAAAACTAGAATTCCCAACTTACCATGTCTCTAGTTTAGCAATAGAGAGCAAAATTCCCTCACTGCTTGGGCATATACAAAGAACTTTGTTTACCATTCTCAAAAAAAAAAAAAAAAAACAGAGAGAGAGACTTTGTTTGCGACGCTTATTGGAGTTTTGTTGCATGTGTTTGTGTTAACAGTGAGGAATTTTGCTCTCAATTGTTGATTAGGCTTTTAGGTCATCTCTAATAATTAAGGAGGGCTACATGTGACCTTAAGCCCTTTTTGCTAAAAAATGGACTCCAACAAAGGAAGGTTCAAAGGGCTAGAGGTCGAGATGTGGGTGGAGAGAGCCAAATTTAGCCCTATGGCTAGCCCTTTAGCCCTTGGTGAGACCCACGGAAAATCAGCCCAATCTTGCTCTTTGTGATGCAATACGTACATTAATTCAATGGCTCATAATCATGCAAACAATTGAATCCAATGGCTCATAATTAAGGAGTATAATTATACACATGAGCAACTAGCCGTTGGGTTCATATATATTTTTTTTTAGTATATATGTATTCCTAAAAAAACGGTAACATTTGTGTTACCAAGAAAAAAAAAACGGTAACTTTTTTCCCACTTTACCTATATATACATATATTTTATCTTCATAATTTCTCACACTTCCTACCCTCTCCAACACCCCTTCTACTTATTTGAAGCATGTCCACTCCTTCTCTCAAAGGTGTGAATTGGACAAGAAAAGAAGATGAAGTTCTTTGTGTTGCATATATGAAAGCATCCGAAAATTCTACGAAAGGTACTGGCCAAAAGGGAGACCGCATTTGGAAACAAGTGGAGCGAAAATTAATTGATGGCTTCAATGGCAATCCTCCAAATGCAAGATCGGATGAAAGTTGTAAGTCTCGATGGCAAAAATTTCTCTTTCCATACATGAATAAGTGGCATTCTTGCGTCACACGTTCTGAGAGAAGGCTTCATAGTGGAGCAAATCACATAGATTAAGTAAGATTCCTATCATATATATTTTTTATGTATTGTACTTTAATATCATTTCATGAATTATTATTCTTATTTATTGTTGTTGAACATATTGTTATAGCAACACCTCACCGAGGATATGCTTAGGGAAGACATGTGTGAGCCCCTGAAAATTTTGTTTAATTTTTAGAAGTTAATTTTTCGCCAATAAGATTTTCGCAAGGTGATTTAAGTGAAGAAATTTTTTTCAGAAATTGTTTTGGTGTCGAGACCACCTATTGGGCCTTATGATTTAAGTTTGGGCCGAGATTCTTTCATTTGGGCCTAGAAGGTTACTGAAGTTTAGTGAGGTGACCGTTTATTGAATTTTTGAAGATGATAAATTGAGTTGTTACAAAGTTTTGGATTTTCAATTTTTACGAAATTGAGTTTTGGGCCTAGGACGAAGTCGAGAAGTGATTTAGGAAGTTTCCAACGAAAAACGAGTAAAAGAAAAGCTATGAACCCAAAACCGAAATCAATTAGCTAGAAGAGTTTCGTAATTCGTCGCAAGGGCAAAATGGACATTCCACATATGAAAGTATAAATAGAATACTTGGAAACCCTAGAACAAAAAACTCTCCTCTTTCTCCCTTGCAGCCGCGTCCTACTCTCGCTTTCTCTCCTCTTCCCTCTACTACCACCGCAAACTATCATCTTCGGCCACCACCTTGCAACACCACCTCCACCCTTCGAACCAGAACCCAATTCCGACCCAAACCTCACCAAATTCACGGCCATGCACCACCGTCCTCCTTCGCACGCGACAACCCAAGACTGCGCATCACTGTTCCTCGATTCTCATCGATTTTCCGGCGATCTCCATGCCCTTCCACCACCGTCGTTCTACTCAACAAGAAAATAGTAGCAAAACCCATAAACTCTTCTACCCGCCGATGCCTGATGACGTCGTACAAACATCGCCGGAGGTCCCAGTTCTGCATGCCTTCATTCTCTGATCTCTAGCTTAAATCGAGCTTCAACACTTCCATAAAACGGAGTCGGACCTACACTATCCTTCCAAACCCAAACTCCCGACTTCTAACCCTGACCAGAACCACCGCACGCGCTTCACATGCCGCCGTTAGAGCGTGAGATACTCCAGCACCGCCGTGATCCTCACCGCCGTAATCCCTTCATTTGGTAAGATGTTCTCAAGGCTCATTCCTTGGGTAGTTAAACTTCGATTCCGATATAAGTAGGTTTCTAATCTTGGGTTTTCTGGACTTGGTTGAAACATGGACTTCAGATCGGATGGAAAGCTTCTGGTCTTGGTATCGATTTCAGTTTTGATGGGATGGTGAAGAATCCGGAAGGACTGTAAAAGGCGGTACGTTATGGGGGTTGTGGTTTCGTCAGAACTGAAAATGGGTAAGGAATGCAGGCCTATGAATTTAAGAGTTTCATTGTTGTTTGGGCTTTGAGACTAAGTAAATAAGTTGTTGTTCTGTTGTGGAGATGGAGACTTGAGGTTCTTGGGTTTCTGCAATTTGGAGTATCGGAGAAGATGAGCTACTGGGGTAGCTTGGTTGAAATCGAATAAGGTAAGGAACTAAGGACCTCAAACTCTATTCTAGATGTGAAAATTAGTTGTGTGTTGAATATTGATAGTATTGTTTTTCTGCTAGAGGTCTGAATGGGTTGATAGTGATGGTCTGCAGCAACTAGAAATAGCCTCTGGCTGGGGAAAAGAAGAATGGTAAGGGACTATGTATTTAGGAATCTGTTTGGCCGTGTACTGTTTGTACTGATCAAAGTTATGGTTTTATTGAGTATGCGTGATATGAATTTGGTTGTGGTACTTGAGTGATTAAAGGATTTTGTGGATTGACAGTTATGTTGGAAACTTGGCATGAATAAGGATGAACGACTTAATTTAATAGAGGAGAATTGCCTTGAGAATTAAAAGGATGAATTTGTTATTGATGTCGAAATGTAAAATAAGAATGGAATCGGTGGTTTGGTTAAATGCATGAGAAAAGTGGTAACTAAGAATGGACCGGATTTTGATAAGTGAATTAATATGTGGGATGTTCAATTTAAGGTCTGTGAATAGAAATATTCCAAACCTATCATATCCCAGATTTACTGTAGAATGAAATTATTTGGGAATGGTGGTTGTTGTTTAATTGCTTAAGGTTTAATGGCTAAATAAAGTGAGGTCAAACTGGTTGACCGAAACTTTAAAATGGCAATAAGTGTGATCACCATATCCCGAATGAGCCTACGTTAAGTGAATTGTTCGGGAATGGTTACTATCAATTATTGGTTAGAAATAATTAGGTAACTTGCAAAGGAATTGAACAATTTGAAATTGTAAATTAATTACTTATCGGAAATAGTTTTTATTAAAGGACTCTAGTGTGTGCACGTGGAATTGGATGAAGTATCAAAAGTCGGAAACAAAGCTAAGTTTGGGTGAGCACTCCATATCCAGGTAGGGTGAGCTGTCCCTTCCTTGTTAGAGGCTTTTCAGTATATGTGGAATGCTATTCAAAGATAGTACGTTGCCTGTAAGAACATTTTTGGTTGTTTATTAGTCGATGCCTCGTGATACATGTGTTTTCAGAACTGATAGTTGCTAATAACCGAGGCTAGACTTGCATGTTGAGATACTGTACCCTTGTATGTTTGTACTTGTGACTTGAAAGTGAATGGTACCTAAACGCATAGATTCCTAGGGATCCCATGATGTCGATAACCGTGAACCTCCGGAGGGGGCCATGCTCCTATGTTTGTCGAGGAAGAGTGAGTACAGACAGTGAACCAGTCATGGGAGACTCAGGGCCAGGAAATGGACATTTTCGCTACTTGTAGTCATAAGGACTACAGAGTAGTTGGCCGGTTCTCGAGGGATGACGAACCAGGTCGGTCACCGATTTATTTTACTTTAGCCGGCAGGTAAGTATCTCGGAGCTCCAAGTTGTGTGAAGCATACTGCATATGTTTTATAAAAGTGAATAAATGTTTGTGGTTGCCTCTTTTAAAAGTATTTTCGATAAACGTGCACAATATTATATAGTAAATATTTTCAAGTATATATATTATCTTTCAAACCTAGCATGGTAGGGTCGGCCCCTATTGGGCATGTGAGGACGAAAGCTCATCCCTACATTAGTGTGTAGGTTTCGAGCGTGTGGTCGGGGAGCGTGCAGGGGAGGCACTTGGTCCGACTTGGCATATTTTTCTTTGACTTTATTAAATTAAGATCTTAGTCCTTTTACAAGACTTTGAAGTCTCTTATTTATTTACTTTTATTTGTTTTCTACTCATTTATTTACAAAATCTCGGAAGACCCGCAACCCTGGGGCGCGTCTCTCATACTTATATTTACTCAGTGATTTCTTATTTCCCGAATTGGGCTCCTATTGTAAGCCCAAATCCTTTAACCCACTTTAAATTCTGCCTTTGAAAATATGTTGTTAGGTTGCTAGAATGATTTGTCCAAGAAAGTGTTTTGTGGACCAATAGTCTAAATCCAAAAGGCCTTGCGATTTCGGGTTGACGAGTTATCGGGATGTCATTCGTGACATGTCGGTTTCTCATTGGCTCGAGGTCACGGCGCTGTGGGACCTCTCTCTCGGGTCACCACAACATGAAAGGAAAATCGTTCAATTTTCATAGTCGCTACGATTTGTGCAAAGATTAGGTGACATTTGACACACCCTCACAAGAACATTTTGGTCCACCTCCCGGTGTCCTTGGAAGATAATGATTATCCTGTCGATAGTAATTCAACACCAACTTCATCTAGGGATCCGATTCCTAGGCCGATGGGAAGAAATGTAGCAAGAAGAAAGCAAATCAAGGATGATAGGAGCATTTTAATGCGATGTTTTAATAATTATTTCCTCATATTTTACTTAGTTATTTCCTTAAATAAATAAGTTTTAACTTAGTTTTTATTTTCTAGATACAAGGGTGAAAATGGAGAAGAAATGAGCTGAAATGAATACACATGGCAAAAAGAGAGGAGTCCTGCTGGCACTAGGAAATCACATGGCTTGAAGATGATGTTGGAGATATTATGGGAGATTAAATCTGATTTTTGCATGGGAAATGATGGAGATAATGTGAAAATCAAGGAGATTACGTTGAGAAAATCTTGGGAGAGTTTCAAGGGATTGTGCAACAAGAAAAGGCTCAAAACAAGTCCGGATTCGTTCCTTAATTCCCTCAAGATATGTTGGCTGAAATTAGAGAATAAAATCTGCAATTTTAATGTGAAAAATCAAGAGAAAATCAAGGGGAGGATATTAAGGATAATGCCATGGAGAGATTTAAGGGAGAAAATGTCCAAAACAAGTCTAGATTCATTCCTATTTTCACTCAAGATTATTTTGGCCGAAAATTAAGAGAAAAATCAGATAAAATCTTGGGAAAATCAGCAATAATATATTTGGAAAGATTATGGAATTATTTTGGAGCTTTTTGATTGGTTGAGTGACATGGCAGAGCTGACGTGGCATTAATTCATTGGTCGAAGCTGTGTGGTGCAACCAGAAAATACTTTGGAAATTAAATTCATGAAGCCTTGCCTTCCCCTATATATAGCCTCCTCTCTACACACCACCACACCACACCACCACACCACAACACACCTCTCTCCCACAGTAAATAAACATTAGAAAAATTCTCTCCATTCTCTAGTCTTCAGAAGCTCTGCATCTCAACCAAGGAGGAGAAGAAGTCATGCAATACATCAAGATCCTATCCGCCATCCACCCTTGGGTCGTCCCTAGAAGGTTGCTTGCTTTCAAGGATCTTCGAGTTCTTCGCCTCAAGGCCATGTCATCCATCTTTCACGGTGTATTTCATACATTCTTTTGTTTTCCTTTGTTTGATTCGTAGAGTTATGAATTCTAGTTAACATGACGTTAAGGCCAAAGTTTAAAGCCCATTTATAAGTTTTGAAATAAAGTTGTGATTTCTTTATGTTGATTTATATGTTGCTTACGTGAGATTGCTTGATTGATTTTGGATTACAGAAAACTTTTATATGTATGTGTTCTTTGGTGGCCAACTTAGGATATATGCATGTAATTGGAGCTAGATTTAAGTAGTAAAGGCTTTGGACAAAAGTCGAAATCAATTAGGGAGGATTGCAAATAGGTGAACTTATTCATAACTAGATTGTGCACTTTGGTTGACATCCTTTCTTTGTTCTTCATGCGTTGAATGTGTTCTTGATTAGCTAGCTTTCTAGACTATGATTGTCTGTTCAATAGGATTGATTTAGGTGCTTTCACTTAGATTAATTATTCAAGGAAAGTAAAAAATGGGAAATCGTTTGCTTTCTAACGTTTCACATGGTCAACTTCTTTCTCATGCCATAGAAGATCAACTATAGGAATTGTGATTGGATTTCATTCATATGATTGTGGGTTTGATATTTGTTCCTTGCATTCCACCCTTGTATATGTGTTTTTATATTTTCTTTCTTTTATTTATTTTAATTTTCAAAACTCTAATTCTTAAATTCCCCTTTTATTTAGTTATTTGTATATATTTTGTAAACATTATACTTTGTATTTATTTTGATTCTTTATTTGTTTTACAATGACAGGTGTACCCTCAATCCCCGGATTAGAACGATCCCTATTTATCGTATACTAACGATGACATTTTCAGGGTTAAATTACGCGCTTACTTTTAGCGTATCAAAGGACCAAGAAAATGAGAAGAGAGCCTTTGAAGATAAGTTATTAGCTCGAATGGATTGATTGGCGGAAGATAATGCGAAGGCGGAAGAGGCAAAAGTAATAAGGGAGAAGATGAAGGAAGATCGACGAGAGAGAGATAGAGAAGACGCTATTTTAATGATGCAAACCGTTAATTTTACTCCGAAGAGCAAGGCTTATTTTGATGGGAAAAAGAGAGAAGCACTTGAAAAGCTAAGCGCACGGGAATTGTTTCCGAATACCGGATTAACATAGAATGACTATCATCCACAAATGCCATTCAATGAAGACGAATTTTAGTTAATATAAACTAGTTTCTTTCAAGTGCATTTTTTTTAATTTATTCATTTTGTATCATGTTAATGAAGTTTATGTAATATTTTATTTATGAAATAAATGGTGAAAGTATGGAAGAATTAAAGTACACTTTTATTCATTACAATTGAAACCAAACAAGACACACAATAAAAGTTAAAGCAAATAAAAACAAGTCACCCATTAAAAAAAAAAAAACCAAGACCCTAGCATTATGACATGGCATTGAATTGTCAATTATTATCAGGATGACAATGTAATTGTCATACCCCTAGGCTTGTCTCCCTCGTCCTCTTCTTGACCAAACATGTTTGATAAGATCTTTTCGCAGATTACTATTTCCAATATGAGAGCGTACCCTTCAGTAACGAGACATGTATTCGGCCATTGTAATTTGCCCGGTATTTGGATTAAGAGGTAAGTTTGGGCCATCATATATTCTTGCTCGAGCTCTCCTTGACCTATTTGGGTTTGGTTCATTATCATCAGACTCATCATTATAGTAGTCATCTCGCTCGTCCTCCACAATCATGTTATGAAGTATTATGCAAGCCAACATGATTGTTGATAATGAATCCTTATCCCAACCTCTTGCAGGTTGCCTAACTATTGCAAATCGTGCTTGTAGAATTCCAAATGTCCTTCCACTATTGGCATGCAGTCAAGCGAACCTATCATTCCAGGAAACCCTCATCGCTCAGCTTTTTGTAGGAGCATATCTAGATTGACAAGACCCGCCCAGAATTTCAGGGTGAAATCCGAGGTGGCCCTGCGGGGTCCACCTTAGAGATAACTCTACCGAGAACTGGCCGAGTCACCCCTAAAGTGGACTACCCAAAACATTAACCCACAATAGATCAGAGCCAAACGAAGAAGTGCGGAAGCTATTCGTCAACTATGCCTCGAACCATGTACGCCCGACCTCAACTAATAACGCCTGCAAACTGGGCATTAGAAACCGAAAGGCCCATGGGAAAGTAGATGAAAAACGTTAGCGTGAGTGGACAAAAATAAACAATTTAAAAGAAAAAGGATTTCATACTTTCCCACATTTATTCTCGTAAAAATCTTATGCATGCACAATAAGAAAACACATTTAGCTTTAAATCCAAGGATTTCAAAACAATAAACCGACGAGCCTCTCTAGTCATAACATTCAAAAAATATATCGTAAAACTGAAATCTCGTTTCTCAAGAAGATAAGACCAGCCCCGCTGGCTACAGTGAAAATCGGACTAGCCCCGCTAGTCAAGCAATGATAAGATATGGGGAAGAAGTATCACCATACGAAAGAATGGAGTCTCCCAGGCTCGGGTCGGAGTGTCCCACACTCTGGAGCATCCCATGCTCTGCTCAGCTCACCCGCAAACACATAGTAAGCGGGGAGGAGTACTAATAAGGCTCGACTACGCCCACGTGAGGAGGATAACTAAATGACAACCCAGGTATGGTGGGTAAAAACCATTCAAATCCAGTATATCTATAAGGCTTCCCCATAAGTCCCGCCAATAAATAAAACACGGGTACGATTCCCAACCGTACCCGGAAATTCTCGTAAAAAGTCACATAAATCAACAGCGTGTCCCACACACTAAAACAATAATTTGATCAATCGTTTCCTTGACAAAAATTCCATTTTCGAAAACCCTTCAAAATTCTCAAATCAACGAATAAAAATACAATATTTAAATCCGAAGACAATTCATTCCCGAAATTAATTACTTTATAATATTTCATAAATCTCAAAACCCAATCAAATCCGAAATCACTTCATACTCCGAAAACCAAAATCCATACCGATAGCAAATCATCATATGCTCAAAATATAAAAGATGATAATTAAATAAACCATTAATTTAGAGAAATAAATGCATGCATCAAGATTCAAAATCAAACGTCCACTCACAGTACTGGTTGGCGACCACGCAAACAAGTTCCTTCGTCAAGCGGTAGCTTGATATATCGTCCTGTACACAAGTACACTTCCATAAACGACAATTCGAATAAATAATTACGAACCTAAATGAAACCCGAAAATCACTATCTCCATTACTTCTCGGATTCAATCCAAATCACACCCATAACACCAATTCCTTGATTTACATATTCCACAACGAAAACGAGGGAAATCCGATGGCCGGACTTCCCACAATTCAATCACAAAACTCCGAACTTCGGAAAATCACAAACAATTCCAAACTCCTCCAAAATTCACCAAACTTCGCATACAAAGCTCAACAACATTTATAAGATTTAATGGGCTAAAAACTAGAATCAAAACACTGCCCTACACGCTGCTGCCGCTGCCGCCGCCACCAGCTTCGATGGCCACCAAATTTTGGCAGCACCACCTACTCAACAATCCAAGCATTTTTCACAATTACAACAAGTTCCAATTTTACCTTTAAGTGATCGAAATTGGCCGTTGAAGTTTTTCCAGAAAAAACCCAAGAACCCTGGATTTGAAATGGTCGATTCGACCTCCACACTGCAAATCGTGGCTCAAGGCTAGGGGCAAAATGATCCTTGGAAAAAACCGAACCTTCGATGCCGGTTTGGGGGCCGGAGACGGCCGGAATCACAGAAAATCGACGAAAGTTCCGATCGGCTACAATGAACTTTCAAGGCTCGATGCATCGTTTTTCGGCCAAGACGCGGTGAGTTGTCACCGTAGGGAGGTTGGGTAGGAGTAGAGGAGTTGACCGGTGCCAGTTGTTCGTTCCCAGGTGGCTGGAAGAGGGAGATGGCCGGAGTTACAGAGAGCGCCAAGGAGAGGGAGAAAACGCGGGAGGAAGGAGAGAGAAGAAGAAATGAAAACTTACCAGCCAGTAACTTTTTCAAATTTATACCAATCTACCATAAACAGTAACTTACGTTTTTTGCCTATAACTTTTGCATATGAACACTGATTTTTACGTACCACATATGCACGCGCTCGGTTTAACGTCCTCTACAACTTTCATGAAGGAAATTTTCTCAAATTCTGAATCGAACAAGAAGTCAACTTTTAGGGCCACTAAAAGTATTGAAACAAAGTAAAAAGTGAAAATAGTTGTCGTTTACAGTCCAAATGACTAGTAAACGGGTAAATTGAGATACGAGACGTTACATAGATCCTCTGTTGTAGGAGCCCGAAGGTAGCGTTGATGATAAATGGTGACAATGGTACCACAAAATCGACTAAGATTCTCAATGGCTGTTGATTCCTGCATACGGAAGAATTCATCTAAGGAATCAACCAAGTATGCAGTGGCTAGCATCTGGAGTGTGCACGTCAATTCTGGTGAGATGAGAATCCTGGACTCCCAGAACAATCTTGTGACTGCCTAAAGTATGGATCCGCAGTCTGGACATGCTCTAACAGGCGGAGGAACACTTCACGCCCAATCATGTAACGTCGTCTGAAAGTTTCGGTAGGATACATAGGGTCAGCTACGAAGTAATTATTTAACAATTTTTCATTAGCTACCTCACGTGATCGATGACGGGTAGCGCGACCTGGAACAGAACCACCACATTGAGGTTGTTGTTGAAGTGGGTTAGTAGCCAACCAGCTAGCTGCTTCTGCCATAACTTGTGTTGTATTTCTTCGCCTCTGTGCATCATATTCTTCATCTTCTTCTTCATCTTCCTCGTCTTCAAGTTTCCTCTCATTCCATTGAGAAAACCAGTTCGAATTCATTGCAAAATGTAATGAAAAGTTAGAAAATGAACAAACAATTAGAGAGGAGATAAAGGAAGTAGTGAGATATGCATCTAAAACCACTCTTTTTATTGAGGTTTGAAGCTGAAGATAGAACCGCCACATATGCATAAAATCTAATTGGAAATCTAGAGAGTTAATCACAGCACGACATGTGGCATTCAAAAATCCTATCGGTAAATTTGATAAGACTCTGTAATAATTAATCTTGCCACGTCGACACTATATCCTATCGAGAATCTACATATTTGCTTCCGAAGTGGCACATGGCACTTAGAAAACTTATCAGAAAATGTTATCAACAATACCACATAAATACCTCATCTAAATATACACCTTAAAAATTAATTTTTTCCTCATAAATTAATTTTAGTCTAGATTAAAATATTATTAAAATAAAATAAAATCATAAAAATTAAAAAACATAATGAAAAATCATAAAATACTCGATAGGGCTAAAATTTAGCCCTCCCTTACTGGAAATGGTTCACTTGTTCATGAATAAAGAATAATATTTCTAGGGGCTAAATTATAGCCCTGACCGGCTGACCCCAATATAAGCATCCCTTACTAGAGATGGCCTTAGAGCAACTCCAACAGCTTCCCCATATTTTAATTTTTCTCTATTTTGGGGAAAAATGAGTATCTTTTGCTCCAACGTACAGATTCCCTATAACTATCCCTATTTTAGAGATAATGAGGAAAGAGAAAACCAAATTCCCTAAATTTACAGCAATCTCTAAAATTTAAGGAAGAATTATGGAGATTTTAGAGATTGCTGTAAAATAGAGAATCTGTTGGAGTTGGAGAAGAAAAAAAGGCTAAAGCTTTGACTTTTGGAGTTGATAGGGAAACTTTTGGAGTTGCTCTTAGAGGATGACTTTAGTATACATACTGGGCCGATGGTGGAGGTCTGGCCAAGGCCGATTTTAGTCCGAAAGTCCAATTAGACTACCTAAAAGAGCTGAGGTGGCCTGGCCGAAACCCTAAATCGAAGAGTAAGAAAGCAGCACGAGAAAAGAAGTGGAGAAGGAAGTTCTGAGCGCTGGAACTGGTCCCAAACCAGTACCAGGTCAAAAGGTCACCGTTCACTGCACTGGTTATGGTTAGTTGTTCAATTTCTTCGTTAAAACTTCCTCCTCTTGCATTGAACTAAGAATGGATAATGTCTGTAATTCTGAATTCTCGATGTTTGATTTGTTTTTCTGGCTTAATTTTTACTGTGCTTCTTTGTAGGAAAAAATGGTGATCTCAATCTGAAGTTTTGGAGGTGAGAGCATTTTGTTTCGAGGAAAGAGTTAATTTACAATTTCTCAGGCTTGTCCATTTTGAAGTACAGTGAATGTAGAGGAAATCATTTGGTATGTTGTTGATGACCTACTTTTCTAGGATAAGAATACTCCTCATTGGGAATTGACATCAACTTTTCATTTTTTTTTTCGTATAGGAAAAGGGACAAAATCATGAATTTGATTCCCTTGTTTTGCAATAGAACTCTATATTCTTCATGGTATATTTTCACCCCAAAGAACAAGAATCATGTCTGCGTAAAGCACCCCAAATACAAAAATATATGTGAAATGTAAGAATTGTCTGAAATATAATGTTATTGAACTTCCTAGTGAAAAGAAAAATAACAATATAGCTGAAAGCACCTCCTAAACAGGAATTATATAAGCCCAAAGCACCAACCAACTAACTGACATCTAGTATCACACTCCATAAATATGTTGCCTCTATCCCAGACATTCCTCTATCCATGTTTCTACAATTTTATCTGTAATACATGGTACCAGCATTCTCTTGATTCTAATAATCTCATTTATAACTTTTGGTGATGCAATATACTCACTGCTTGGACACCAGGATCAATAAACTCTAAAGTTCAGAGCTTATAACACAGATTTTGTAGGATAGGAATCTCATAGGAATCACTCCCAGGCTTCTCACCCAAACTAGGCTTCACACCAACACTCCCATCTCAGGAAAACTCAGAAATACTCTAAAAAATTGTATTCATCAAGACATGGCTGGTCATTTGGTTACACTTATTTATACTTGAGCAAATAGCTCACATTTAACTAGCATTAAAGAATCATAGTAAGATTCGACTCCTGAACCTGAAGCATAAAAGACTTCATAAAGGAAACTTTAAAACTCCTAAACTGAAACATAAAATTAGAAAAGACACTAGACTTGAGAGGCTTCTAGATACAGATCATTAATCTCTCTCTCAAAAGCTGCAGTAATTATCTTGAGAGCAATTAATCAAGCCATATGGAAAGGGAATGATTAGGCGCTTTCGCACATAGACCTTAAAGGTTTGACTATGATGTCCTCATCATTTGGTTTCTATAATTTTTCTACCATCTTTTTTTTTCCCCTGATGCCATTTCAAAAGTAATTGCTTTAAGATGTAAGATCTTGTCATTTCATTTGGATGCATCTTGTATATGAGGTATTATAATGCACCTTACCCGACATTGACTATGATTTTGCAGTGCTCTCTAGACTATGCTTATGGATCTGGTGGATTTCCTGCATGGGGGATACAACCTAATTCAGTTTTGGTTTTTGAGATTGAAGTCCTAAGCTTGGAGTGACATCAGGGCAGGAAGTGGAAATATCTGCAAATCCATGTTATGTAATATCCTAACTAGCTTGCTTTTCCATGGACATGTACAATTTTTATAAAAGAAAAATGTTATTTTCAAATCGCCCTTGTTCGGTATGTTCTGCAGCATGGATCAGCCATAACTCTACCCTGATATGAAATAATTTGTCAAAGTTTTGGCATTTCTGAAATTTAGAGCATTGATTCTGATAGGGTACTTCTGATCACCAGAATTGGAGTATGACGATAGGCAAGTGTTGTCACCTGCAAACTTTTCTACACTTTTTAGATGCTCCCTCTTTCTGTCGATACTTCAATAGGCCAATAAACACTTGGTCACATTACCAGGCCAATGAATATAATATGATAATAAGACCAAGTGGTACTAATCATAAGGATGTCTGTTATCCGAGCATTATTTTGGTAGCCACGAACTCATGCTTGTTTGTGGATTTAATGATGTGAATTTTGTTGCTGATAGTCCTTTAGGTACACTAAACAGATAGAGTTGGTGAATTTGCTAAATCTTGCAATAAGATTGGATTCAGTTATGACACTGAATGGATAGGGTAGTCTGGATAGCCATATGCCAGATTTAGTTAATGGCTGACAGTCTTTTCTTAGATTTTGAAATAGAATGTCATTTCTCTTTCATTCTATGCTGTGACAATCTCATTTTCTAGAAACTATGTCTACTTTACTGGAGGTAGTACAAAAGAGAAAAAGGTTTATGGGTTGTTGGAGGTTTTGTGGGAGTGGCATTCTGGGCTTGGGTGTGGCACTATATAGGGAGATTATAGATGTCATTGAATCTATGTAGGGAGATTATTTGTCAAAAAAGGGTCACCGTCTTGGTGGAGAAGTTGGTCACCCTGTGCTATTGAGAAAAGTTGCATTTCTCTCTAAATCCCACATTCTGAGACAATATCCCCCTCCACGCTTTCTCCAAACCCAAGATCTAAATTTACTCCTACATGATGTAGATTGATGGGCTTAAGAGTTGTGCTCTCCTTGTGTGACTGTGTCTGGCATCTGGCTTATTATTATTATTATTATTTTGGTCAGTTTTGTCCGTCACCCGAAGCACCCATTGAAGAGACCTCCTTTCCCGTTGATCCATGACACCATCTCCATCTCTTGCCCAATCCACCTTTTTTGTATCGCCCCCTATACTAGTCGAAAATTGATTTTATCCATTGATTGGCTTTCTTCAGCCCTTATCCCCATTGATGCTGCGAGCTATTTCCTCCAAATTGGATATGCTTGGTATTATTATTGACTTAAGAGATGTAGCTAACCTTTGAGACTCCTTGTGAATTGGATCAAAGTTCTAAGGTTCTATGCGGCAAGTTATTTGATGATTTTGGCCTTGGAGCCATGCGTTTGCTCACAACAACCTTGACAGTAGATGGTGCTCTACTCAGGCCATCTTCAATCGTGAAGGTCTAAAATAGACCATGGTTTAAAATTTTAGACCTTTGAAAGGTACTATTCATCAAAATAGTGAGGTCTATAATTTTTCCAACTCCAATCATTTGAGGTCTAAATTTTAGACTTTAATATATTTTATTATTTTTAATTTGTATACTTCAAAATTGTGTTTTCATTTATATTACTAATTCAAGTATACTTAGAATTATTTTTAGAGACAAAAATATAATTTTAATGATTGAAGAAATCTTACTGTATTGTTAGATAAGACTTTTCAAGTCCACGTGTCGATTCATACACAACTCTACAGATTACCGATTGGATTTTTATCTGCACAAATTATTTGTTTTTTTTTTATTGTAATGAATAAAAGTAGTAAAGTACTATTGTAATGGCTCATTTGTATTATACTTCATACTTATATTTAGTTGATGTATCATACCACTAATAAATAATAATAATTATAATAAACTATGTCAAATTTATTTCGTAAAATTAAAGATTACATGACCACTGAAGCTTTCATAAAATTAAAGATTTCATAAAATCAAATTTATTCAAAAAAAAAAGGAACTGTTGGCGGGTTGGGAAAACTTTAGATCAATTATGCAATCATGCAACATGAAGCTTGATGTGGGCCACCTTTGATGGTCCAAATGGTAGTCTATATTTAGACTAAGAAGTAAGAAATGGACTTTAGACCTCCATGGAGCTTTTTTGTACGTAATAGACCCAATCCATAATTGGAGATGGGTTTTGCTCAACCATGGTCTAAATTATGGACTTTGAACCTTCTATTGGAGATAGCCTCAGTTCAAAGTGTTCCAAAATCCAAATATGAGTCTGGCAAATGTGCTTTCATGGAACTCCATTTTTTTTTTTGGCTCAAGTGGTCATGTTATTTTAGATGGCATTATGGAAAAATTCTATTCAATGGTGCAAATAAACTAGTAGATCCAACAGACCTCAGCTGTTGATATTTATAAGTAATTTTTCTTACTTAGTAAAATATGTACTTGATATTATCCAATAGTCCATTTTTGTTGTGTAAATGCACATCGGTGCATTTTGTTACCTTATATTTTTACAAACCACACTCCCCTTTATACATATTTTTATTGAAAAGTTACTTTTAGAGGGAGGTGTCATTTTTAAAAACCAATACCAATTTCAATTTCCAATTTGTTTTCTTGGTAAAAAGAGAGTGATATACAAACTTAATAGATTTAGGATTCCCCCGCGCGTTGCTTTGGGTTCCTTTTTTCTTTTTCTTTTTCTTTTTCTTTTTTTCTTCTTTTTTTTCTCATATTTTGTTTACTGTAGGCCCCGTGAAATTCCGAACGTCACTTTTGGACGGAACAATTTTTTGCAACCTCTGATTGTCTAAAGACTTTGGGAAATTGCTTGGGCTTGGGCCATAGGCCCAAAAATAGATTAAGGTTAGAGTCCATAATCTACTTTGGACACCCAACGAACGAATATGCTAGTGAATCTACCCCAATAAATTAGTTGACCTTCGACCCTAACATCACCCTTGACTCAATATGACAGGGTCCGCCCTGAATTCCACCCTGAAATCCGAAGTGGCCCTGTGGGACCCACTTTTAAAGAAGGTTTACCAAAAATTTCGGCATAACCTCCCTTAAAAATGGACAACCCAAAAACCTGTGGAAAACAAATTTCACTTATAATAATCCAACCCCATACTCCTGGAGCCACCCTGCTCCCATAAATCCCCCAAGTCAAACTCAGAAATAATAATAGTGTATCAAATATTTCAAGTCTAAGAAACTCCAAGATTAGAGATACTACAATTCACCAAAGTTAGGTCGTGGACCTCAAATATAATTCCTTACAAGTCTGGGTCACAAATCCCATAGTAATCAGAGCAATTCTAGGAACGTAAATTAACATAGAGTACAGTAGGCTAAACAGGTAACCTACAAAATGTGATGACGGAAGCGGATGCGGTCACTATGGGGGCTCACTCCTGAACGCCGAGCAGCAACACTGTAAACTGGGCATTTGAAACCGAAGGGCCCAGGGGAAAAGTAATTTAAAACACGTTAGCGTGAGTGGACCAAAAATAAACAATTTTAAACAAAAGGAATTTTATACTTTCCCCATTTATTTCTCTATAAACTCTCGATGCATGCAATGTTTTAAGGAAAACAAAACAAAAGCAGTTCTATACAAGAAGAACCGACTAGCCCCGCTAGTCACAAACTAAATGAAAAGATTGAAATTCGAGTACTCAAGAAAATAAGACCAGCCCCGCTGGTTAAACGGAAATCGAACAAGCCCCGCTAGTCAAAATAGTAAAGTGAGTAGGGGAAGACGATAGCCATACGAGTGAGCCTCCCAGGCTAAAGTACTCCCATTACTCCCGTAATATACCCTTACGCCACTAAGTGTAGCGATAGGATACTGGGCTTCAGAATTACTGTCACAGAGACAGTAACCAGCGCCACAAAGGCGGAGGGCTTCGGTGATCCCATCACCTCGCCACAAAGGCGGAAAATCAATACTAGCAATGATAATAGTCACCCAAAGTATGGCAAAAAGAAAAATCCGAAAACCACATAAATCCATAAAGCTTCCCCCAACTCTCGCAAATGAATCCCATGACGTGTCCTACACGCCAAGATAAACTCAAATTCAAAAATAAATAAGAGAAAATAAGCATATTCCAATCATCCAATGACGTGACCCCGCACGCCATAAAATCTTCAAATGATCAAATATCCAAAACCATTTCCGAAAATAACCATATGCTTGAGAAAGTAATACGATAAAAAAATTATCATCTCAGAAACAAATAAACAAATGCATGCATCATTCTTTGAAAATAAAAGTCCACTCACAGTATATGGTCAATCCTGACGTCGCTCGGTATTTTCCTCGTACGAAGACTCCTCTCGTCCTGTACGAATAGCACTCGTAAAAATGTATTTACAGGACGGAAATTAACTTTACGATAATTAGAAATTGAAATTCATAACGTCCCCCTTCAAAATCCAACTCCTTAATTCACATCAAATCCATCCATAATTCTCCAATAATTTTCATTCATCGCTATATAAATTCTAAAGTGAATTCGAAAGAAATTCGGCGATCGAATTCACGTAAATCAACAATTAACAATTCATGCTCAATTCGTAATTCCTCAAATTTCCACCAAACTTCAAGTATAAAATTCCACAATCAATAAAGGGTTTATGGAGCCAAAACAGTAAATAAAACTCAGCTCTACGCGCCACCCACAGTGGCCGCGCGTGGGGCCTACGCGCCGGCGACCACTACCTCCGATGGCCACCAAATTTTGGCAGCACCACCTACTCAACAGACCCAACCTCTTTCTCAACTACAACAAGTTCCAATTTTACCTTTAAACAGTCGAATCCGGCCGGTGAAGATAACCCAGAAAACTCAAGAACCCTAGATTGTCGATTCGGCCTCTACACGGCAAATTGGAATGCAAGACCTTAGGGGAAATGATCTCTAGAAAAAACCCGACCTTCGATGCCGGTTTGGTGACCGGAGATGGCCAGAATCGCCGGAAATCGGCAAAAATCGCGAACTGCTACAGTTACCTTCCCAGCTCAAAATCGAGCTCCTCCGGCCAAATCTCCACAAAATACCACCACAGATGCGTCAAGGGGGAGGAGACGAGCTTGGGGATAGCCGGATTTCGTCGTGGGTCGGCCGGAGGGGGAAGAAATCGAAGGAAGAGAATCGGGGCCGAAGAGGAGGAAGGGTCGGGGAAGAAGAAGAGAGAGTTACCGGGGGCTAGGTAGAATTTCCGAAAATGGAAATCTACCAACAGTAACTTCCATATTTATATTAATTACCATGAACAGTAACTTCCACATTTTAGGCCATAACTTTCACATATGAACTCCAATTTTTACGTACCACATATGCACGTGCTCGGTTTAACGTCCTCTACAACTTTCATGAAGGAAATTTTCACAAATTGTTAACCCATAAAAAGTAAACTTCTAGCACCCCCTAAATGATAAAAACCGAAACCAAGGACGGTAAAACATAAAGAAATTTACTTCGACAAAGATAAAGGGTAAATCGAAGACGGGGTGTAACACAATAAGGTTCTTGTAGCTCATGATAGCATCCTTGCATAATCTTGAAATCTACTTGTGCATGCATTTACGATTTTCTTATTTTACTTTATTTCTTAACAATTGGTGAAATTTCTATTCGCCTTACCCGACACTTATTCATCAATCATCCCTCCGTCTTTCAAAAATACTATTTATTTACTCAATATATCTTTCTAACTTTAGCAATTTTTTATTAAACTTACCTTGCCATTTTTCTGTTTAAATAAAAATTTGGTAAAACCAAAATCTTATTCAATCTTGTCAGCATTTTAACTCTAAGTTTCTTTTGTATTTTCCTACCATATTTTTATCTCCCTATTATTTTAAATTTAAAACCTATTTTCCTATCACATGACTTGGCCGATTCAAACCCTTTTACTGCCCACAAGTTGAGCCTTCTACCTTACACGCAAAGCCCAAGTCTACTTTTTATATTGCTCTCGTCAAATTGGGTAGAGGGAAAGGAGACCTCATTCAGCGACTCTATTCCACGTTGCCATCATGCATATGGCAACGTCTCCTAGAAAATCCTTCCAGGCCTTCAGAACGAAGTATCCAAGGCAGAGGTTATCATTCATCCTTCTCCTTGATCACCCTTTCTCTCATTTCTGTGCATATTAGTATACTTTTATGCTCCAAAAAGCCTAGTTCAGGACCTCTAATCAAAATGTCTTCTTCATCAAAGTTGTTTGTCTTTGTCTCTTCCATCTGAGCTCAAAATTTCAGCCCTATTGGAGTCATTCTGAGACCTGTACACTAATCTAAGTAGGAGCTGCTCAGAAATGAATCTGCTCCGAATTTCTGCTTTTATTCCTCCTCTTGGTCTATCCGAATCCCCCGAATCTTGTTTGAGATTGATTTCAATAATTGGTAAGATCATTCTACCATCAAGTTCCTATCTCTTTCCTCAATATTTAGGCTCAATGCTTTTAAACAACTTTCCTACTCATTGAGAAATTTCTGTTTCACTTTGCATGTTCAAGATCAAGTAAACTTCTTGGCATGCAATTGGATTTAATCAAATCAAATTCCACCAGCTCTCTTTCCAGTTGAAACCCTCAGAAAAATTCACCTTTTTGGTTGGCCTTGGTGAGTATCATGCTTTCCTTAACACTACTTTTAATTTGGTTGTTGTTACGAATTCTTGAAGATTACAAACATGTCACTACTGTTGTTGGTATCTTGTTGCTTTGACTTTGATTCTCACTCATTCTAATGTCTAGGAATTCTGCTAGGTCATGGTTATATGTTGAATATTAAAATCGTACTTAGTTCAAGGGTCTATTTGTTATTTATAGCTGTCTAAATATCATATTTCAATACATCATATCATTGAGTTACAACACCTGCCCATATAGTATCAAAAAGTGACTCAAGCTTTTGGTCGTTAGAAGCATTAGACATATCCCTTAAGTGTCTTGGGTTCTCTTTGACTGGCCATATTGGGTACCAAAAGAATTTTGAACAAAAGAACAATTTTATGCAGTTTTTCAGTTTTCAGTACATTCTGACCCAGCTGCATTTATTTCAAAACTGGTGCTAAACCACTAGGAATTTGGAATCATTTTCTTCTAGAGAAAGATAGTAGACACAAAAATTAGACGTTTCAGAATTTTACTTACTCCAAAAGAATATTTTTTACAATTAGTTATGGATTTTTGAAATCTGTGAACAGAAACTTATATTTCTGAAAAGATTTGCACATTGTTTCACTTTAGCCTTCAAGTCCTTTACTCTTTCAATGACTTAACTTGAAATTCAATAGCCATTTCAATCTTACTGATCTGGTTGTTAAACCCTCCTTCTTTCAAAATTTTCTCACGAATTTACCTCTAGTATTTTGAATAATCTTCCTTGACTATCTACAATTCTTTTTAGGCTATGTTTTCAGCTTTTAGCAACTTGTCTTTTAAAAGTATTCTTACCACTTTTTCCTAACAATAAACTCCTTCTTAGAACCCAAATGGTCTGGTTATTACATAGTGAATAAGGTTAGAGGAGGGGTTTTCTTCAGAGAGCATTGAGAATGAATTGCTAACCTTGTTTATCGTTGTATGTGTCACTTATTTGATCTGGGCTCGGCATTTTGATAGGATCTTGTGAGGATTGGTGGTTGCTATAAGGTTGCATTGAGGCCAAGTACTGCAAGAGAAAGCTCGAGTTCCAGGTAGGTATGCCTTTGACTCTCTCTATGCTTTTATTACATATACTATCTACGTTTTATATGAGGCCTTTTGCATGTTTTGGAAATTATCTGTTTTTACACTTAAAATGGTTTGCATGGTTGGAATGTTGTGTTGGCAACTGATGGGGATGTAAGAAGATGGTTTGAGCCTCCTTGGGGATTGGATATCCCAAACCATCGGTGGTGGGCAGCGTTCACGGCCTGTGGCTGACGTATGTTGTGTAGGGCACATGTACTTCCTGGTAATGTATGATGGGCATCTACAGTGAGTCATGCGTCTATGCTATCATTATTATTATTTCCCCATTTTCTCTAGTCTTGTGATAATGATTGAATTCCGGAAAGTGATTGGCTAGATTGACGGTTATAATGGAAGTTGTAGAAGGAGATCCATTGTCGTGGATTTCTATTTACTTGGTGACGATTGCAAACCGGTTTTATTTACTACCTTTTTGTTAAAAATATAACTTATGTTTTCAAACTTAGATATGGGGGCAGGCATGGGCAATGACTGGATGTAGGAGCATAACCCCTACTTTAGTTTTTTTGCAGGTTGTTGTTGTCGAAGCTTGGGTATGAAGGATTATTTTTGGAGGCCACAAATTGTTTTATCTAAAGTTTATTTTTCTCTTTATTTGACATGTTTGATCTTGTTAAATTTTTGTAAAGACATGTATGGTTGATGATGTGTCTGATTGCTTACCACCAAAGTGGAACCTTAGGGTTAGAGCCTCCACTTGAATTCAGGTCATAGTGGGCTAGACTTAGAAGACTCACATTGAATTCTATTTAATGAACCTATTGTAATTTGGGCTAAAAACTAGAAATGATGGTAGGTTTCAAACTCGACACAACACCACCTTCCTTTCCATTCCTTTCCTAGTTCATAACCTTGTGGTTACGATCCAAGCCCGCTAATACAAGCCTACAAACGTGGGGCTATAGACTTCTTGTGTTTCAACCTAAAGGCCTTGTCACTTTAAGGAATTCTAGGCCCAAAGCACTCTCTCCCTAAGTGTCACAGCTGTAGGGTTCCTTGGGGAGACTGCGATGTGGTAGTCCGGTCCTCAGGGTGCCACACAGTATAGGAAAATAATTCTTTCTTTTCATATCAATCAAAAGCAAAGAAGGTTAGGGAAATTGTCAAAGAAAGAATATATAGATGATAGAGGAACAAATCTTGACCCATTTGTAATTTTCTTAAGTAAGATAAAGATAATAGATTAGCAAACACAAATATTTATGTTCGTATATACATCAATCTCATAAGCTTTGTTGTTATACATTTGTTACTGATTTCATAATACATAATCTGCTTGCCAATAGCCTACATATGAAATTGAGTTGTATACAAAAGACAGAGAAACCAAGAAGTGAAAGTATTGATATCAAAGAAACAAAAAGTAAACTTCTACCCAAAACCTGAAATGAGCAGTATACTAATATAGTTTCCATTGCCAATAACCTTAAAAAGTTAAATAAATAAAATAAAAAAGAGAGCAAAATAAGCAACAGACTATTCAGTTACCGTTTGCAATGTTGGATGATCATAGCCGCTATTAATTGTCGCTAGTTACCAAGTTACGCCCTAAGTAGGGTGTTGTATGTGCAATGCATACACATAATTTGAGTATGGATATAATTTGGCACTCAAAATGTGCATTTAGACAACTGTGTGAGGTTTATATGACCTGAAGAGCTGTGTAGGTTTATTATATGTAGTTGTGCAAGTATAAAAAACTTAATACCATCCTAGGCAAACAAAAACCAACAGTCATAGCAAGTTTAAAAGTCGCATGTGTATGGTGAACAACTTTTCGTGATTTTGGGAACAAAGTTGAACAATTTTCTATATACAACAGTTTATCAGAATTTAGGGTCTAGAATGGTTGTTGATATGGATGTTCTAGTCTATCAAGAGTAGAATAGCTAAGGCGTTTTGGCTGGAAGTTTGGAACACTTGTTCTATACACATTCATACATTGCTCTAATTTTTTCACTTGGTTGCAATTGAATAATTTTCTATGTACACCTTATCAAAAATTAGTGTCTGGAATGGTTGTTGCTATGATTGTTCTAGTATCCCAAGACATTGCGTAGTTTAACAATAATGGCAAAGAAAGAAACCCTAGTGTGATTTGCCAAAAAGCAGGCCTTGTTACTAAAGAAATGTGTGGCTAAACAAAAAAGAAAACTTAAATCATATAATTATATTGAAGCAACTTAAAGCTATCAAATCAAATACACGTATGAATGTATGCAATGATAGGTTTTTTTGTAGTGAGTAAATAGCTCTAACCAATCATCAAAAACTCGAAATTAGTGCTTAATGATTCTTGCATAACTTAACGAACAAACTTTCTTTGTGCTTAATGATTCTTGCATAACTTATTTGTAGTTGTGTTTCGATGCTAGTGAGCCTACTTAGGAATGTGTAATTATCAGATGGAACAAAATGGTAAACAGAATTACTTTGATAATCAAATATGCACCACAAAGACAACACAACAGTTTGCTAATGCAGTGTAAACCTCTCCACTGAGGAAACTTTACTGCGTGGCTTGTAACGTAGCCAACACGAAAAAATCAATCCACTATAAATCAAATGAGTTTACAGTATACAAGCAGTGTTGTTCACAACAATCACTTTCACTTAGCAACAAATGCTAACTTGATTTATAACTTATCTCACTTCTTACTTAATCACCACACTATCAATATAAGCCTATCTTTCAATCTTCCTTGATCTCAACATCTCACTGATCTTGACAATGTAATATGTAAGTGACAGAGTATTCAAGGAATCGAAACATATAACATGCAAAGAGAGTTTTTCAGAAAATGATTTGTGTAAACATTCGCAGCATAAGGAAAACAACTTTTGATACCCAAAAACTCTACACTCATAAATCAGTTTGAAAACCTTATATAGAGGAGCAAGACTCCCCCTTAATCAAATCTCTTCTTAATACCGAATAAGATAATTATGGAAAGGTTTTAAAATTGTTTTTATTATGCAATCAAATCTTTTCTAACTGTAAGTAATCAATATCTCTATCTGATATGCATGTTGAAAAATCTTTTAATGCAGATGAGTATATCAACTTAATCTAACCGACATGCATATCAATGCAAAATGATATAAATTAAAAGACACCTTTATCTCAAGATTAGTGAGCATGACTTCCTTGTTTTCCTCTTGGTGATCCGATTTTGCTATCTTCCTTTATAGTCTTGAGCCACCGGAAAGGCAGGAGAAATATTCTCCCAATCCTCTGTACTCCTAGTGACTTTGGGAAACCATGTGTTGAATGGTAATAGCCCAATATACTTACAATCTCCCCCTTTGGGCATTCCCATTCAACACATGATTTTTCCATCTTTTTACTTTCATATTAGTTTTCACAGATAAACGCTAATCACGAACCAAGAGGTGCTACTTGGATTTAGGAATCAGTTTCCATCCTTTTCCAGATCCAAGCCACCAAAACAAATATCAAATAAAATAGTAATAATAATAAGCATCCCAATAAGTTGTGCTTATGCACTTACAACCCAAAAACCAAAGTAATTATTGTCCAACAAAAATAAAAATGCAGAAACAGAAATAAAATAAAAAAGATGAAAATATTTTTACTTTTCCCCCTTTGAATGGGAAGGAACATCAAACTCCTCCATTAGCTTGGTCACGGTGTCCTGAAACTCCTTGCTGTCCATGGTGGCGTCGCTTTCCACCTGTGCATCTTTCTTCTCGATAGGCATGGATGATCTGGGATCGCCAGCTGGTCTGGGAACCCCTGGGGGGTGATTCTGCATGTTCCAGACTTCCTTGACTAGGGTGGTGAGGGTGTTGTGAGTGCGGACAAGTAAGGAGTGCATGTCATCCATATCGTTGGTGAGACAGGCGATCCTCAAGTCAGCCACCAGAATTCCATCACGAAGAGAAAAGTGCATGGCCTCAAGAGATTCAGCAATGTTGGACAGAGAAACCGGAGGGCGAGAGGCGTCAGGAGTCTCAACAGTTTGGGTCTGAGGAGACTGACGAAAAGGAGGAGGAGGACTCTGGCTCCGTTCGCGATGCATGCCAGGATGGAGAACGCCGGCTCTAACAGCGGCCCGGCAGCCCTCCTCGGGAGGAGGAAGACGCTGGTGTCTACCAATGCTAGAGGTGATCTTAGTGCGAACCATGATGAAAAGAAAAGTTTTGGAAAAACCTGCACACTTAGACAAACTCGAGTGAAATCTAAGAGAGATATGATATACGTTATATATATCGGACCAGTAGGGTTAGAGAAATCGAAGAGACATGCCAGTTGGAGATAGCGTCTCCAAGAAGGAGAGAATTTATGACATGTTATTGTTCTAGGATACACGCATGCAAATAACATCTGTGATGCCCCGGAAATTCGTATTTATGTTCCGAGGATTTTTTGGAATTAATATTATGATTATTGGACGGTTTCGTGGCTTGTGGACGGAGCGGAAGTGTTTCGGACGAATTTTTATTCGAAAAGTATGGTTTTAGGGGGGTTGCAAAGGTTGACTTTTTATACATTGGGTTTCTCCAAAAACTTCCTTCACGAAAGTTGTAGAGTGCATCGATACGAGTTCGTGGATATATGGATCATGGAAATCGGAGTTCGTATGAGAAAGTTATGATCGATTTTAGAAATTCCGGGATTTTTCATAAAACCCCAAAATTTCCCTTTTTCCATTTTCTCCCCCAAAATTCTCTCTGTTGTCCCTCCTCCGCGCGACCCGACCTGAGACTATACCCGACGATCCGACCCGATTCAATCTCGCAACTCCGGCCACCTCCGGCGATGGGACAAGCCAAGGACGACTCAGACTTGCCTCGCTGACTTCCCTATAGTGGTGGGTTGCTCGGTGCCTCGCCGGAAGTAGCAGATTGGAGCGCCAAAAGTTTACACTTTCAGGATCCGACTGGAATTCCCGATTCCGGCATCCCCTTGGGCAGATCGTCAGCTTTCTGGAAATGTCTTCTAGCTCCTCTAGATCACGCCCATACCCACCTTGAAGGACGATTCAAAGTGTAGAGTGAAAGATCAAGGTTTGAAGATTTAGACGGCTCTGGTTGAATCTGGAAACGTGATCAGACGACCGAGATTAATCCAACTTCCAAGCTTGATCTAGGATGATCTAGACTGAATCTCGCTTAGCTCCAGGTATGAAGGTTACTCATCTCTTCAAAATGAACATGTTTATAGTTGGTGACTTTTCCATTGGAGGTGGTTAGCCGGCGTTGACCCTCCGTTGACCGGGCTTTGACCGCTCACTGCCGACCGCGCGTGGCGGCGCGTCAGACCATATTTTTGGGTCCTGTATTCAGTTTATGCATTTACGCATCCATACGATCGTTTTGATATATTATAGGGTCATATTGGAAAAGGTTGATGCATGCTAGAGTTACGGTTTTACGCGTTATCTTCGGTTTGCTATCCGAGAGGATTCGACTATCAGATTTACGTCAAATTGTGATATGTTGATCGTAGAGCTATTCCGATGACTTGTGTGGTCACGGATGAGGATCCGACCGTGGGATCGTCGTTTAAGTGTGTTTTGTGATTCGTTTGCTAAGTTGCGATTATATTTGATTAGGTGATTGACTGATTTGTATTGGACGGACGGTTGTGATTGTGATTTTTAGCTGTTAAGAAGACGCAACTGGATTTAGAGGTGAGTAAATCTCACGTGGTTCATTTACGAACGGATTTATTTATTACTCGAAATTACTTGTTTAATTGTTAAATCATTTTCGAAACAAATTATTTGTTTTAAAATATATGAACTTGATCAACAACGGTTCATGGGTAAGTGAAAACAATGTTTTGATGTAAAATGATTTTTGAGAAGTATAATTTATAAAACTATAGTTGGTATTAGTGGCATCCTTGAGTGGATGACTACTTATATTTATATATATATATATATATATTTACGTGAAATATATATCTTGGTGGAATTGAGTGTGTAGTTTACTATTGTTGTGCAATGTGATGTTGAGGAAAATATATGGTTTTGGAAATAAAAGATGATTTTGTGATATGAGTGAATTGTGATTTATTCAGAATATCGTTTTGAATTGTTGCTTATTGTGTTGAATGAGTCGTCGAGTTCGGTAAAGTTTTGAGTCACGTGGGACTTTAAATGTTTTCGGGTCTACGGATCCGGGTCACAAGTAGTGACAGAGGCAATCATTATCGTAGGTTTGAACCTCGGCCGAGGTGACAGGCTACGATTCAGTTAAAGCTCTAGTCTGTCTACCATTGTATATTTAGGGGAGTAACACGAGGGTTACATAAAGCCTTTGAATATACGTCTTTATTTGTATTTCAGGGGAGTAACACGAGGGTTACATGAAGCCTTTGAATACATGTTTTTAATTAAGAGTGTCATGTGGGTTCTTTCTTTTATTGTTCAAGAGGGACTTGATTTTCATATTATGGGTGAGTTGGGATAATATGATTTTTTTTATCACTTTTGTGATGTATGTTATCTTAAGGGGTAAGGATGTCGAATTTTGAAAACGAGTCATGTTGTGAGATGATTTATTTGGAGTTGATGGGTGATCATCGACTTTGGTGTTGATGGGTGATCATCGACTCTGGTGTGAGTTGTTTGACTTCTTTATCTATTTTCCGTGTCATTCTAATTGTTTGATTTTTAATGTAATATCCCGAATTAAGTTATATGCAGGGATTACCGCTTTTTGAATTGTTTGTTTTAATGTAAATTCCTGAACTAAACTCTATGTAGGGATTTATATGATTTCTATTGTTTGTTTTTAATGTGATCTCCTGAACTAAGTTTCTATGCAGGGATTACTGATTTTACTTAATTCAATTGTAAGTGCGGTTCTGGTTTGAGATTTGTAGTGAGTTGTGAAATGAATCGTTAGGTCATCGTTTTGACAAATGCTTTATGTTCAGGGGAAGTGAGTGTGATTTTCGTAGATTTGTCGTTGTGATGGAAAATGATTTGAAACATCACTAAGGTGAAACTACTTTTGTTCAGACAAATGAAGGTTGATTTTGTAGTTCGTTGTGTTTTAAAATGTTTACAACATAATTGAGTTTAATTGTTTAGTTGAAGTATTGTGAAATTGGATGCATGAGTCGAGAGTCAGAGCATGTTGATTTTGATATGAGTTAACTTACGTGAGCATGATATGATATGATAAGATATGATATGATATGAACTTGATGTTTGGTTGTGTTTTGTGGAGTTAAATGTTGTTGCTTTAATTATCTCACGAGCTGAGAAATTATAAGCATGAGTGACGTGAGTCATTTTAATTGAGTTTACTCATACGAGCTTAAAAAGCTTACCGGGTTTGTTTTTTGTAATCTCAGTGCACTATTCCATGGTGTAGGGATTATTGTACAGGTCAGTGTAATCATTATCGAAGCTGAGGTTTTGTTGCTGTCGTAGCTTGGACGTAGTATGGTATCTTGGTTCTAGTCTTCCGCTATGTTGTGAGTGTGGAGGGTGTGTTTACTTATTGAATTATTATTCTGTTTAATTTGTAAACACTTGGTGATGTGATATTTGACTCTAGAGAACGAGTCGGTGTTGACACTGTGAGTTCAGTTTGTTTGTTGCTTAGTTTAAATGAATAATTTTCTAAGAGTCTTCTTATGATTGTTTGTTCTCACGTTTCGGATTTTGAATTCCTTTATTCAAAATTCGGGGCGTGACAACATCTCCCCCTCAAATTATGCTTACTCAGTAAGGAAATTAGATTAAGCCAGATGGCAGTCAAGGAGAGAGACCAAGAGAAATATTGATTCCCAAAATCTGCAATTATATCGCACAATATATTCCTCTGCCAAGTATCGAAGCATTTAATGTATTTGTCATAAAAGGGACGGAGAAAATATAGCATAGTTGAAGCACAGAGAACAAAAATCAATTAGTGAAAGGAACATATTTCATAGCATCAACCATGATGTATTATATCAACAAGTAGGATTGGTACCCAATGTTAGACCTTACGGAGTAAACCTGTGACAAAGGTGAGTATAAGCAGTACATGGGGCTTAGAAACAGGTTTAGAGAAAGAGATGAGAAGTGAAGGAAGAGAACTAAACATATGAACTAGGCTCAGGAGATCTCATAGGAGAGATAGGAAACATTGTTCCTAAGTAAGTATTTTAGTTGAGTCATAGACTTCTTTATTTTGTAACAGCAGAAACTCATGTAACAAGACACATCTCAGTAACTCCCAGACCAGGCGATCTTAGGGTACTAAGCATAACAAGGATGCTCCATAGAGAATGTCTCAACTTGTTTGTATTTTCACAATTTATGTACATAAATCACCAACCAACTCGTTTCTTACCAACCTTGGAAAGTTCACGACAACCAAGGCCTGATTACTTTGAGAGGAATGATACATTTAACCATTCTCATTTCTTACAAACCCTAGAAAGTTCGCCACAACTAGGACTTGATTACTTTGAGAAGAGGGAATGAAACATCTGAGCATTTTAGGCAGTTCTCCTACTTCACCGATTCTCTCTTGACAAGAAACAAGGAACATGCCACCACGTAAGCTATAAGTGACAGTGCATAAGAGATGTAATTGATTAAGAAACTACACATGAGTACACAATTTTTGTCCAGAATAAGGCATGGCAACAATGGACACATAAGTTAAGATATGTGCAATCCACTAAGTACAGTGGTCAAAGTACACTAAGATCACAATTTTCTCTCCCAACAGTGGACATACATTATAGTGCCTCAATACTTAGAACATATCCCTAGAGCATTTCTCAATAGTTCAAACCTCGCAGTGTCTAGTGGTTTTGTGAACAAATCAGCTAACTGACTGTTAGTGGGTACAAAGCTTAACTCGAGTATATCTTGTTCATCTAAATCTCTAATGAAGTGATATCGAAGATCAATGTGCTTTGTTCTAGAGTGTTGAACCGGATTTTTGGTGATGTTAATAGCACTTATGTTGTCACAAAAGATGGACAACTTACCTTGAGAAATGCCGTAATCCTTGAGCATTTGTTTCATCCAGAGCATTTGAGTGGAGCAGCTCCCAGAAGTAACATATTCAGCTTCAGCAGTGGATAGAGAAATGCAATTTTGTTTCTTGCTATGCCAAGCAACAAGATTGTTCCTAATGAAGAAGCAGCCTCCAGAAGTGCTTTTTCTATCCTTCAAGTTTCCTCCCCAGTCAGCATCAGAATACCCTGCAATTTCCACGTTAGCGTCAAAGGTATAGAAAATACAATAGTTAACTGTACTGGAGATATATCGGATGATTCTTTTGACAGCTTCCAAGTGTGATTCTTTGGATTTGCTTGAAATCGAGCACACACTCCCACACTTAGGAAATATCAGGTCGACTGGCAGTGGGATACAGCAAGCTACCAATCATGCTTCTATAGAGTGTGGAATCGATTGATTTCCCAGTCGTATCTTCGCTCAGCTTTGTAGTGGTGCTCATGGGATTGTAAACCACCTTCGTTGATTCAAGGCCAAATTTCTTAATAAGATTCTCAGCATATTTGGTTTAAGAGAGAAAGATACCTGCATCAAGTTGCTTTACTTGCAAGCCAAGGAAAAAGGTTAGCTCGCCACACATGCTCATTTCAAATTCACTTTCCATGACTGATTGAAATTCATTGACAAGATATTTAGATGTAGAACCAAAAATAATGTCATCAACATACACTTGAGCAATGATAAGATCATTTTTCACTTGTTTTACAAATAAGGTTTTTTCAATAGATCCCCTAGTGTACCCTTTTTCCACAAGATAAGTGGAAAGCCTTTCATACCAGGCTCGTGGAGCCTGCTTCAGTCCATACAAGGCTTTCTTGAGTCTGTAGACATGGTCAAGGTTTTGTGGATCTTTGAAACCTGGAGGTTGTTCCACATAGACATCTTCCTGCAATATCTCATTCAGAAAGGCAGTTTTGACTTCCATTTGAAACAGTTTGAACCTAAGATGACAAGCTACAGACAGAAGTAATCTCACAGATTCTAATCTAGCAATAGGAGCAAAAGTCTCATCAAAATCAAGACCTTCAACCTGTGAATAACCCTGTGTGCCACTAACCTAGCTTTGTTTCTGATTACATTCCCTTTTTCATCACTTTTATTTCTGAATATCCACGTAGTGCCTATTACATTACAATTTCCAGGTCTTGGTACCAGGTACCACACATCATTCCTAATGAATTGATTCAATTCTTCCTGCATAGCACTAATCCAGTCATCATCCAATAGGGCTTCCTTGACATTTTTTGGTTCAATTAGAGAAACAAACCCACACTAAGATATGACATTCATAGTGAGTAGATTTTCGGTGATAAAACAAAGTAAGGCATTGCCTCGACTTACCTCATTCAAACTTACCTGTGAAGCAACTTGGCTTCTAGTTTTGAGGCCATCTGAAATTTTTCCAAGGACATCTTGACTAGTGTGATCTTTTTGGACTTGCTTGAATCCCCTTCTCATTTGAGGAGCTGGCTCGAAGATGTTGTTAACATTCTCTTCCATTTCATCAGTAGCTGATGTGTCTCCTGACTCTGAACTGGGAGTAGATGAAGTATCTGCAAAAACTTCCTCCTGTCTAATGTAAGGATCATCAATAGACACTTTAATAGATTCCATAACAATCCTAGTTCGTTTGTTATAAACTCTATATGCTCGACTATTAATGGTGTACCCAAGGAAAATACCATCATCACTTCGTGCATCAAATTTGCCAAGTTGCTCTCGATCTCTCAAGATATAGCAAGGGCTTCCAAACACGCGAAAGTGACCTATGCTTACCCTTCCACAGCTCATAAGCTATTTGTTTAGTTCCAGGTCTCAAGAAGACTCTATTGATTGTGTAACATGCTGTACTGATTGCCTTAGCCCAAAAGTTTGAGCTTAGACCAGTTGAATGCAACATTACCCTTGCCATGTCCAGCAGTACTCTATTTTTGCACTCAACTATTCCATTTTGCTGTGGAGTAATGGGAGCTGAAAATTCATAAGAAACATCTAACTCATGGAAATAGTTAGCAAAATCAGCATTTTTGAATTCAGTGCCATTGTCAGACCTTACTCTTACCAAGCACATATTTGTGGACTGTTTTTCAATTATCATTCTCTGACTTAATCCTTTAAAAGATTCAAAAGTTTCAGCTTTGTCTTTTAGAAAATTAACCCAAGTATACCTGGAGAAGTCATCAACTATCATAAGCATGTATTTCTTACCTCCAATGCTTTCTGTTTGAGCTGGTCCCATAAGATCCATATGTAGCAGTTCCAGCACTCTTGTGGTAGTTGCAGAGTTTAATGCCTTATGGGGAGATCTGGTTTGCTTTCCAATCTTACATCCTCCACATATCTTATCAGTCTTACCACTTAGAGCTGGTAAACCCCTGACACACTACTTGGTGGATAGTTTGAGTAGATCCTGCTAGTTCACATGTCCCAATCTTCTGTGCCATATTTCAAAGGTCTCTTCAGCAGATCTTATAGAGAAGCAAGCCTGTACATTCAGAGATTCGTTAGCTTGAATGTGATGACAACGAATCTCTGAATGTGATGACAATTATCTAATGATCTCATACCTCCCATAATATTTTCACCCTTTTTGTCGAGGACCACACATCTTTGCTTGTTGAACCAAACATCTTCATAATCATCAGCCAAGTGACTGACACTTATTAGATTAGTAGTTAAACCTTCAACATACAAGACATTTTTGAGATTAGTAATTCCAGGAATGTTGACAGTTCCTCGTGCAAGAATTTTTGCTTTTCTCCCATCACTGAAAGTAATTGAGCCAGTAGTGCTTTCATCTTGAAATGAGGTAAACCAAGCTTTATCTCCAGTCATGTGTCTAAAGCAACCACTGTCGAAATACCAGAAATCCTTTCGAATGTCTGCCAAGGCAGTAAGTGCTACCAGGCAGGTTGCTTCAATATGTGATGAAGAAATATCTATACTTACACATGCCAAGAGGTAGTTAGCATTAATTGTGTCAGATGAATCAATGTGATTGGGAGAGCAATTATTCAATTCCTTTCTAATCCAGACAGGTTTATTTATAGAGTGCCTGTTTGCCTTAGTAATTAAATCAGTCAGTTTATTTATAAGGACTTTTGTTCTTTGCGTTCACAGTGCAATGACTCTACTGATAGCTTTTCTTCTCCAGATAAAGGCAATCTAAGTCTTTCATTACACCTAGGTCTAATATGTCCCAATTTACCACAGTAGTGACATGTAGGAATAAAAGACCTAAAGGTTGAGTACCTGTTTTGATCAGTTGGAGTTCCCTGATCCATCCTTACCTGAGTGACATTCTGAAAAGGTTTTGGTTCCTTGTCAACTTTTGTCCTGGGTAGTGTCCTTGATCCATCTTGTGGTAGTGTCCTTGATGACCTTAGTGATTGAATCATCTTTCTCTACAACTGGATTAGTTTCTCTCACAAAACGTGTACTTTTGGATCCTTCTCCTGAATATCCAAGTCCGAATGTATCATGATGGGCTTTTCCTGAATTGAATAACTTTGATGCAGTTCCAGAGCTTATCTCAAACTTTGTGAACTTCAGTTCTTCCTGCAATGATTCATTTTTAGTTAACAGGTTTAAGTTTAAGGCATGTTGTCCTTTTACCTCAAGTTCAAGTATCTTGACTTCGTTCTTCAGTTCAGTACATTCAGTCTTCCAAGTCTGAGGACTTTTGTCACTTGGTGAGTTATGTAACTCGTCTGTGAGCTTGTTTCTTTCTTGTTCCCATGTGGTTTGAGAAGTCCTCCATATAAGTTCCAACTTCTCCTTGAGAGCCTTCAGCTTCACAACTTCATCTTCCAAACTTGCATTTTTAAGCAATGTGGCTTTTGATGCTTTATATAGCTGTTTGCAGCGGACAGTAGTCTCGTCATCTGAGAATCCTTCCTCACTTTCAGATTCGAGTGAGAGAATCCTCCATCACAAGGAATAGTGTTAGGACACATAATATCTACTAAGGGCATTGAGGTAGATAAGGCTAAGGTTGATCTTGTACGTCACTTACCCTCCCCCACAACTGTGAGGGAGGGAGCTCTTTTCTTGGCCATGATTTTATAGGCGGTTCATCAAAGACTTCTCCAAGGTGGCAAGACCTATGTGTGCCCTATTTCAAAAGGACGTGCCCTTTGTGTTCAATGAGGATTGCAAGAAGGCATTTGAAAAGCTCAAGGAGTTGTTGACCACGACCCCCATCATATGCCCCCCGAATTGGGGTCTACCCTTCGAGCTTATGTGTGATGCATTAGACTATGTTGTTGGAGCTGTGTTGGGCCAGAGGAAGGATAAGAAGCCCTATGCTATTTACTATGCTTCTCGGACCCTCAACGATGCCCAGCTCAACTACTCCACCACTAAAAAAGAACTCTTGGCTATAGTCTTTGCTTTAGATAAATTATGTTCTTATTTATTGCACTCTAAAGTAATTGTTTACTCTGACCATGCAGCCTTGAGATATTTGATGATCAAGAAGGAGGCCAAGCCCAGATTAATTCGATGGATCCTGTTGCTTCAAGAGTTTGACTTAGAGATTAAGGACAAGAAGGGCAGCGAGAATGTGGTGGCGGACCATTTGAGCCGGATAGTACTTGAGGAGGACGTCCAGCCTCTACAGGAAACTTTCCCAGATGAGTAGCTCTTTGGGATAGAGGTTAGTATGCCCTGGTATGCGGATATAGTTAACTATTTAGTCACTAGGACATTTCCTGACACACTTTCCAAAGCTAGTAAGGATAAATTGAAGAAAATGGCTAGGCACTTTATTTGGGATGAGCCCTATTTATGGAAACATTTTAGTGACCAAGTCATTAGGAGATGTGTCCCTGAGTCTGAGCACAGGTCAATTCTGTCATTTTGCCATAGTGAAGCGTGTGGAGGCCACTATGGGCCTCGTAGAGCAGCCTTGAAGGTCTTAGACTGTAGATTTTATTGGCCTACTATCTTCAAGCATGCAAACTTGTTTTGTATTTCTTTTGATAAGTGCCAACGAATTGGTAATCTTGGCCCAAAAGATCAAATGCCCATGAGCCCAATAACAACTGTAGAAATCTTCGATGTTTGGGGCATTGACTTTTTGGGCCCATTTCCTTCGTCTAATGGCTGTTTATATATACTATTGGCTGTGGACTATGTATCAAAGTGGGTAGAAGCAAAAGCCACCAGGACTAACAATTCAAAAGTGGTTGCAGGTTTCTTGAGAACTAACATATTTTCCAGGTTTGGAGTGCCACGGATGCTAATCAGCAATGGAGGTTCTCATTTTTGCAACCGTATAATAGTGGCTTTGTTGAAGAAGTATGAGGTAACCCATAAAGTGTCCACGCCCTACCACCCTCAAACCAGTGGGCAAACAGAGGTGTTCAACAGGGAGATTAAGAGGATTCTCGAGAAGACAGTGGGCCCAACAAAGAAGGATTGGAGCCAGAGATTGGATGACACGTTGTGGGCCTACAGAACGGCCTACAAGACGCCTATTGGGATGTCTACCTTTAGGTTGGCCTACGGAAAGGCATGCCACCTTCCAATGGAGCTAGAGCACAAGGCTTGGTAGGCTGTCCAGAAGTTCAACATGGATTATGATGAAGTGGGCCTCCATAGGAAGCTACAGCTAAGTGAGCTTAAGGAGATAAGGAATGAGGCCTACGATGCTTCATGGATCTACAAAGAGAAGACAAAGGCCTACCATGACAAAATGATCCGCGGAAAAAGCTTCCAAGTGGGCCAGAAAATTTTGTTATTCCTTTCCAGACTCAAGTAATTCCCAGGTAAACTTCATTCTCGTTGGATTGGCCTATTTATAGTTACTCATGTGTTTGCTCATGGTGCTGTAGAGATAAAGAGTGAGAAGACAGGGAAGGAATTCAAGGTTAATGGTCATCGTTTCAAGCCCTACTATGAGTCCTTGGTGGAGCATGAAGTGCAGGCTGTACCCCTCCAAGAGGCGCCACTCACAAAGGACTAAATGGAGGTACAAGTCTAGGCTGAAAGACTATAAACATTAAGCGCTGCTTGGGAGGCAACCCAATTCAACCATAGCTGTGGAGGAGCCATCAACGGAGATTTGTTTTCTTGAACTCTTCCTTTTCCTTTTTGTTTTTCCTTTTTGGTGTTTATTTTTGTGACCCCTTATACCATGTTTTTATTCTATCTTTGCATGCTTTATCTTGTTTTACATTGAGGACAATGTAGGATTTAAGTGTGGGGGTGGGATTTACACATCTTCTTGAGTCGTATTTTGAAAAAAAAAAACAAAAAAACAAAAAAATGTCCAAAAAAAAAAAAATTCGTTGCTTTTGTTCATTAAGTTAAAATGATCTTTGGGTGAAATACTTTCTTCAAAGTAGGCTCATCTTATTAAGATGTGATGTCTAAGGTCTGGTTTGGATCCGAGAAGTGCTAGCAAAGGGTCTCGTCCCCTGCTAATCAAGTGAGTTGAGCTCCGCCAAAATCGGTCCCCTCTTCACCTTGTCACGTCCCAAAGGAGTTACCGAAAGGAGAAAGGATATAACCCTAGTCCAAAACCTTTTTGGCGTCAGTCTTAGTCTTTTGTTTTGACTTTGAGTCTTAGGATGCCCTTAACTGTCTAGGATGATTCAATATCTATGAAATTATGGCTAAAAGCGGATCACAATATTGAGATGATGTTAAATGATATTCTTTGGTTAATTGAGATATATAAAAAGCATGTGCATGAGTAGTGGATATGGATTTCGTAACCTTGGTACAGAATATGAGCATGTTAAGTTGAGTTTTAATTCATAAAAGCCCATGTGAGATATTTGAGCCATGTTCCTTTTTCTTGGAGTGATAAATGAAATATATTCTTATTTTCTTGGCGATGTTTTGATGATCTCATTATTCTTTCGTTTGATTGATTACTTGCCATAGATTAAGTTTAATGGACTAGAGAATGCTAGAATTCACTCTTATGCTTGTTGAAACTTTTATCAATACTTGTCCCTGATTCTGGAAAGGATAAAGGCACCCTAGGAATTATCACCGATTCCAAAATGCCATGTATCCCTAATTGTGTGCACAAGTTGTACACCCCTTAGATAAACCCCTTTGAGCCTACTTGTATAAGCCTTTCTTTCATCACCCACATAATCTTCACCATGTGAACCTTAGTGTAGTTTTGACTCTACCCTTGTCCTTAGGGCCTAGTAGAGCTTAATTTTTTGATGTATTGTATGAAGGGATGATGAGAAATAAGTGTGGGGGTGGATTTGTCCAAGAGAGAAAAGAAAAACAATGAGGTCGTAAAAAAAAATGATGAAAAAGAAACGGCAAGAGAAGAAAAAAAGTGTTGGACATGATTCTTTGTTTGTGAATTAGGAGTTTTTGTTTGTTGAAAGCCCAAAATCATAATATGAGGCCTTTGTTCTTTCACAATGATACGAGGAGTTGAAAATTATGGTTGGGCCAACAAAATGAAATCTGGCCCTTAATATTGAGTCATAAGGTGAATTGTAAAATGCTCTGCTAGGTCTTTAGGATCTTTTTATGATTCCTTACCTTTTATTTCTTAAAAACCTTGAGCCTTGACCCTATTACAACCCTTTATAAAACCGTTTTTATCCTTAAGATGGGGCAGCCTTTGATCTGTGAAGATGAGTTGTAAGAGTTGAACCTATGGCTTGGGTCCATTTGTGCAAGTAGTTGATATATTTCATGAGATCTTAAAAAATTATATTCACAAAGTGCTTTTCATTTGTTATATATGTGAGCTATTTGATTGCCTCAAAATATTTTCTCTCACATATAATTGAGTGATTATAAGCTTTTAAGCATTGTCTTGATCTGAGTAAAGAAATAGTGGATATACCTTGTGAGGATATGAATCATACTTGTCTAAAACATGCTGAGCTCCACCCATCACCACTGTTACAACCAAGTCCTACTTATTTATATGTGAATTATATGCTTCAATTAACTCTCGAATATCTAAATATTGATTCTTGATTAAGTGCTAATTTTGATGCCACGAGAGTAAGGATTTCTGAGACAAATGTTAAGGGCAATATAGTCTTTGTGTGTCACTAGTGTAAAGTCTAGTAGTGAATTGTTTTTTTTTTTTTTGTTGAGTCTTTCATTTTGATTTTGCTAAGGGACTAGCAAAAGCTAAGTGTGGGGGAATTTGATAGGGGCACAAAGTGTGACTTTTTAATATGTATTTTCCCTTATTTGGCTAAGTTATTCTCTTAAAATTACTAACTATAACATAGTTTCCGTTTTTAGGTCAGAAATGGAGAAAAGACGTGAAAAAGAACAAAAATGAGCATAAATGAAGGATAAATCATTTTAAAAACTTTCCTCTTTCATTTTAAGAAATATTTCCAATTTTGTTTTAGGGAAACTTTCTTCCTTTGGACTTTCCTATTTCTGATTTTTTTTGTTTTAAAGATAAAATTTAGGAGTCCATCACATTAAGAACTCTTGAGTGATGAAATCAAGGAAAACTTAAAAGAGAAGAAGACTTGCATAAATCAGGAGGAATTCAAGGGGAGATTTTATTCAATATTTATCCTAATTATCTTATCTCCTATTGATTATAACTCTAATTAATTTATGATTTTCTTGATTATAGGAGTTTGTTGTGTGTGTGTGCACAAATCTTGCAAGAAGAAATTAGTGCAATTCAAAGGAGAGGAATAAGGGATGTATCTGGTCACTATTCAAGAAATATACCATGAGTCATTAAGGGGAAAAGAGATCAGAAAATTCATGACTTTGTCAAGAGAAAATCAAGGAAATTTGGAGGAGAAATCACCTCCAGATGATTGGCCATGATTGCTTCACAAGAGAGAATGATCCCTCTATAAATAGCAGCCATTCTCAACACCAAGCGTATCACTTCCTAGCAAAAAACTAATTTGAAACTCTGCCAAATTCACTCCTCAAACCTCCATCACCTACAAGACTGTGACCACCATCCTTCTATCAATCTACGAAGTTCTTAGGCACTAAGTCAAGGACGCTCCACCACCATAGCAGAGACGAGTTTATCACCTTGTTGCCAAGCCGCTAAGGAAAACGCTTCAAAGTATAACTATGACTCTACTTATAATTTTTGTTTCAGTTTTGTGTGTAAAGACTTGTGAATTATTTTGTGATTTACTTGTTTAGATTTGCGAGTTGTGTAATTAGAGACATGAAATTTTCAAAATATTTTTATTAATACTTTTGAGATTTTCAGTTTATTATTGAGTTAATTTCGAGAATTCTTTGATGATGCATGTTACAATCTTGTGCCCTTTTATGTGTTTAGGTAATTTTCAGAGTTAGGTTAATAAGTTTGCATGCTAGAATAACGCTAAGTGTTCTTGTGTGCTTGCTTAATTTACCAAGAGTAATTGTTATTTGTTAAGGTGCTAAGTTAAACAAATAGTAATTAGTTCTAAAAAGTGGTAAAAATCATGTTTCAATGGTTAAACGATTCTGGAAATTACGTGTTAAATTATATGTATAATAGTTAATTTGCACGTGTGATTGATTCGAGGGTTAGATAATACTACTAGTTAAGAGAATTACGCTAAGTGTTTTCGAAAATTAGTAGTATTGGGCTTGGTAAGGACTTTTTCAATCCAAGCCCACATTAGAATGAATTAGATAAATGGTTTGATCCGCTAAGGCTTTTCATTTGGACTCTTATCTAGGCATTTAAGATGGGCATGTTTTTGTAGCATGTTGAAATGAATTTTGTGCTTTTACACTTAGTAATTTCCCAG
>LYNE01003157.1:19056-29631 GCA_001662545.1 Rosa x damascena | reverse complement strand
AAAAAAAAAAAAAGATTTTGGTTACCTTGGTTTATCATTCTAAGGAATATTTTGATTATGGAATTCAACTTTTGGTGATACTCTTGATTTTGTTTTAATATTTTATTAATATTTTTTGAAATATCAAGATAAAAAATTTAATAAATTATTCAAAATTTAAAAACATTCGTTTTTATAGGCGAATCAGATTAGCGAATCGGGTATCCGTTAATTCACTGTGGCATCTCCTAGCACCACCAGGACTCCTAGTGTCATCAGGTTTCCTAGTCCAACTGGGACTCTGTCATTTCTCATTTCCGAACAACATTTTCCCGAGCTCACTCCTAGTTGCATTCCTACTTCAACTGGGATTCCTTCTCCTGGTAGGATTAGGAAAGCTTCATTTCTCCATTTCTGATCATTTATGCGCCTCATTTCCTCCTTGCCTTCATTTCCTTCATTTCTTGCTCTTAGTTCATTTCTTGCGTTTCTCAAATGTACCTAAAAACACAAAACTAAGTCAGAAATGATATTGTTAAGAGAATAACTAAGTAAAATGTAGAGAGAAATGCACTAAAAACATAGAAAATATTCGTCCGATCACCAAACTTTACCACTAACATCAATTCGTTAATTTAAAGGGCAGAACAAAGAGAAATCCGACGGTCGGATTCTAATAGATCGATAACTGAAATTCTAAACTTCAGAAATTCACAATCGATATCAAACTTCTCTGATTTCCACCAAAATCATATCTGCAAGTTCTACAACTCACAATTAGTTTATCTAGCCAAAAACTAAAAATTAGAACGGGCCTTATGCGCCTCCACGCACCACTAATAGTGGCCCACGCGCCGCTGGCCAACTCGGAATTGGGTCACCAAATTCCATCCACATGTTCATCTCAACAATCCTAACAACTTACTCAACTATGCCAAAGCTCAATTTCAATTATATTTATCGAAATTTACCTCAAAAACCCTATTTCTTCTCACCGTCGATTCACCGTATTCCGGCAAAATTGAAGCTACCCACTAGATGGCTCGAACCACAAAGAAGAGAGCTTCAAGATAAGGGTGGTAGCATGGGCGGAAATGGCCGAAAAATGGGGAATCGCTGGAGACCCGAAGCGTCCTCTACAACTTTCATGAAGGAAATTTTCTCAAAAACTAAACCGAACAAAAAATCAACTTTTAGGGCCCATAAAAGATTGAAACAGAGTCAAAAGTAAAAGTAAATGTAGTTTATCGTCCTAAAGATTAATAAACCGGCAACTTGCGATCCGGGATGTAACAGCGGATGTGAGATGGAATGCCAATCCTCATTACAGAGTTGATGAACTGAATGAGTGCCTTGCATTCCTGGAGAGATTTGCTTCCCTTACCTTGGGGTGATTTGTTAACTGGGGGAACCTACTTGAAGATAACGTCGATGGGCAAAGAGTATTTTATGGACCAAGGTCCACCTGCACCAAGCCATTACGGTGCGTTTGTAAGACATGCGCGGTTACCAAACCGCGGCTGATTATGCATAGTTTTGGATGGGTACAGTTGACATACACATGGGAAGCACGTGATAGCAATACAGCCCTAAAGCCTATCTTATAATCTCCGATTGATCGATCCCTCTCTCTCATCATTCTCCTTGTCTCTCTCCTCCGCCCTCTAAATTGATTCACCGGTATCAGATTGAGGTAGCGAGTTCCCGCTACGATGGGAGACACCTGATCAATATCCTTCTCCTTGTCATCGTCATCTCGCTCATCGATATCCTTCTTCTCCAATTTGATTAAGCCCTTCCAATTTGATTCACCTCCCCTATTCGTAAATTGGAAGGTGTTGATATATGTTGTGGTTTCGAATAAGTCACTTGATTGGCGGCGGCGTATTGGGTTTGGGTAAGCTGCTTTTGACTATACTCTCCCAATCACAAGGTGTTCATATTTTGGGGTTTTGGAATTTGAAGTTAGGGTTCCAAAGTTTGAACCTTTAACCTGTAATTATCTCATCTAATTTTCAGGTGTGATTGCACCTGGCTTCTTATGTGATTTTGGTTTTCTTTGAATTGATCTCTTTGTCCCTGTTTTAGGGGTCTTCGAGTTTGGGATTTGAGTGGTTGATTGGGAGGGGTTGAAGGTGAGGTTTCGAGTTTGGCTTTTAATTGAGAGGAGAGGATATTTAGTTTTTGGGGTAAGTTGAGTTTTCGTTCTTCCAAGGTTTGATTTGTGTCCTTGTTTTATAGTTTATTGATAGGAGCATAAATGACATGTTTATAATGTCTAACTCCTTATATTGTGCCAAGTTATTTCCTTTAACCTGATCAATTTAACTTAGTTAGTGTTTTATAGGTAAAATGGAGTCTCAAAGACCAGAAATGCTACGAGGGACGCAGAAATAAAGGAAAATGAAGAAATGAAAGTTCTCCCAGTTTGATTAGGAAAAGGAATCTCAGTTGGAGTAGGAGTCTGAAGCTGACTTGGACTAGGAGTTCTACTTGGACAAGAAAACCCAATTCTACTCAGATAAGGAAACCTAGTGTGACAAGGAGTCCCTATTGGATAAGGATTACTCAAGAAGGTTCCGGAAGAGTCCAGAATATTTTGGCAAAAGGAAGCAGTATTTGACTAGGAAACCTACTTGCATATGGAGTTCTACTTGCACTAGGAGACCTGTGGAGGCTAGGAGAGCTAAAGGAAGGATCATGAAGCATCTAGAAGTGGCGTGAATGACATGTGAGAGGCATGTGACGGCAAAGAAATCCTAATTGGACACAAGTTATGCTTTAAAGTCAAATCCATTACAGATTCGGAAATCTGCCTGTGCAGATCAGTCAAATTCAACGGAGTGTCAAAAATAGCTCAGAGCTTGGAAAATTATGACCTTTATATGGTTGGAAAGCTACGGATGTCTAGTTTCTAGAGATTTTACGGTTTGTCGATATCAATTTTCTAGAAGAAGTTATGGCCAATTTAGTGCACTAGGGTCAATTCTGCCTGAAATCTGTCTTGTGCCAATGAAGTCCTAAATCAACACAAACTAGGAGAACTAACACGCTAAAAGCAAGTGCGCAATTTAACCCTGAAAATTTCATCATTAGTATATGGTAAATAGGGATCGTTCTAATCCAGGGATTGAGGGTACACCTGTCATTGTACAACAAGTAAAGAATTAAAATAACTACAAAGTATAATATTTACAAAATTATATACAAATAACAAAAAGGGGGATGTTAAACTTAGGGTTTCAAAAATTAAAATAAATAAAATAAAGAAAATGTACAAACACAAGTACAAGAATGAAACGTAGAAAACAAAGATCAAAACCAATTCCATGTCGATTCAAATCCTATAATTGATCATCTAAGTCATGAGAAAGAAGTTGATCATGTGAAACATTCGAAGCAAATGATTTCCCATATTTTACATTCCTTGCTAATTAATCTAAGTGAAAGCACCTAGATCAATCCTATCAAACATGCAATCAAAGTCTAGAAAGCTAGCTAATCATAACATGTTCAACGCAATACACATAGAGAAAGACTATCAACTTAAGTGAACAACTTAGTATGAAAAAGTTCATCTAATTGCAATCCTTTTCAATTAAACTCGATTCTTGTCCAAAACCTTTACTACTTTTGATTCAAGTTTACAAAACTATTAGGTGAATCACAAACTTAAATCTAGCATCAATTACATGCATATATCCTAAGTTGGCCACCAAAGAACATAAACATATAAAAGCAAATTTAATTGAACAATCTCACAAAAGCAACTTAGAATCACAATTATAGGAATCGAAAATTCATTCAATCATAAGAAATTCACAATTAAACTTTGTTCAAATATTATTGTCAACTAGAAACAATTCCAACGAAATCAAACAAGGTTACAAAGAAAGAGGTTGAATTACACCATGAGATGGAGATGAGGATGGAGGGTTGACGTTTGGATGCTTGAATCTTGGAAGCAAGTCTTCAAGGTGGAGGATGGATGATGATGCTCACGGCTCCTTCTTCTTCTTCCTTGCTTGAAACCGTGGATTGCACTAGAGGGTGGAGAGAGAGCTTGACGTTACGGAGAGAATTTTCTGAATTATGGGGTGTGTGGAGTGTTGGTCTGTCTAAAACGTCTAGAAAGGAGGTTATATATAGGGGAAGACAAGGCTTCATGAATTTAATTTCCAAAGAATTTTCTGGTTGCACCACACAGCTCCAACCAATGAATTAATGCCACGTCAGCTCTGCCATGTCACTCAACCAATCAAAAAGCTCCAAAATAATTCCATAATCTTTCCAAATATATTATTGCTGATTTCCCAAGATTTTATCTGATTTTTCTCTTAATTTTCGGCCAAATATCTAGGCATAAACCTAGACAATGTATCCAGACTCATTTTGGACCTTTTCTCCCTTAAATCTCTCCATGGCTTTATCCTTAACATCCCCCTTGATTTTCTCTTGATTTTCACATTAAAATTGCAGATTTTATTCTCTAATTTCAGCCAACATATCTTGAGGGAATTAAGGAACGAATCTGGACTTGTTATGAGCCTTTTCTTGTTGCACAATCCCATGAAACTCTCCCAAAATTTTCTCAACGTAATCTCCTTGATTTTCACATTATCTCCATCATTTCCCATGCAAAAATCAGATTTAATCTCCCATAATATCTCTCACGTCATCTTCAAGCCATGATGTCTCCTAGTGCCTTCAGGTTTCCTAGCCTCATCAGGATTCCTGCGTTAACTGGGATTCCTAGTTGGACTAGGAAAACTTCATTTCATCTCATTTCTGCTCCATTTATTCCAATGTACCTAGAAAATAAAAAATAAATTAAAAATGATTAAGTAAAGGAAATAACTAAGAAAAATATGAGGAAATAATTATTAAAACATTGCATAAAAATGCTCCTATCAAGAACTCAAGTAGGAACGAATTGGGAGAGATTTGGGGCGTCTCCCTATATAAACCTAGTGTTTATGACGTCTCAAGGTGAACAATTTTCTCCACAATTTTGATTTCTCACTTGTTTTCTCTAGTTTCAGGTTTTCACAATCTTCAAGGAGCTTTGCCGTGCCATCCTCTTCCATTGCCGTGTTCTTCACTTGTTGCAACACCTTGGAGCTGCTTTGGATCTTTGAGACATAATTAAGGGTTGTTCATATGTTCTACCATACATATATTCACAGTTTGGTGTAATTGTTAGATAGATTTTCTGCTTTGGATTTTCTATCTGTGAACCTAAACTTTTGAGTATGCTATCTTATTTTTGAATGCAATTTTGATGTTCTTTTCAATGTTTGATGTGTTTATGTGTTCTTGATCTTGATTAGTTGCCGAATATATGGATTGTTAATTTGATTTTGTGCTTCATTACATGTTAATGATTCTCTTGGTTGTAAACATAGGAAGACTTGCATGTAACTTGCTAGTAATTAGGTTTATGCTTTGTAACCCTAATTCAAATAAGTAGTAAAGACTTTCTTTGAGTCGAAATTGGATTATGCATGTGATGATAAATTTGACTTGCTTTGAGTGCTTGGATTCGCATGTTTATCAATTCTTTCTTAAACTTAATGATTTGAAAACGAATTTTCAACGCAGTTGCTTTGATTGTGTGATGTCGGGTTTTCAAAATAGATTGTCTTGGTGCTTTGCTAATTCAATTGATTAAAGAAAGAAAGTTAAAAGGGGACATTGGTTGCTTTGATCATTGTGTCTTGGTTGATGGCGTTCTTTGGTGATTAAGAAAGATTAAGATGCATGAATGGATTGTTCTTGAATGGTTCTTGATAAATTGTTTTCGAAAATTCTTCTTTTCCCACCTATGTATATAAAAACGATTTTATTCTTTTATTTGTTTTCCGAACATTTATATTTTGATCTTTAAAATCTCCCTTATCTTTTATGGTTTGTGTTCTTGTAAATATGTAAATCGGTTTCGGTTTTAAGTATGCATGTAAATCGTAAATAACATGTTAATAATCTGAAATATATTTTAATTTCGTGAATAGTGCTTTTGTGAATAGTATTTTCGTGAATAGTGTTTTGTAGGATTTGTTTTGGTGTTTTTTGGAGATTTTTGGTGGTGTTCTTTAGGGATTTTGTTTCCTACATGTATTTAATTAGTGTATGACTAGTATTCCTTGTTATATATGGATTCCTAACTTGACTATGACTTGTAAAATGTATTCTAGTAGGAGTAAGATTCCTAAATTAATTCTAACTTGTATTCTCTATATATTTCGAATTGTTGTCTATAAATACATATTATTTTCGTTACCTTTGTATATTCTTCTTCTCTATTTTCGTGTTACATGTAAGTACCATCAATTCCCGGCTTAAACGATCCCTGCTTATTCTATACTAACAACTTCATTTTTCAGGATTTAAATTGGCGACTCTTTTCGAGCGTATCATTTATTCTAATTGATTGTCATTTAAAGTGGTATGTGCTTCGGGTTCATCTTTTTCTTTGCCTCTTTTGTTTTGGTTAGGGATTGATTGTCTATCATTAGCTTGGTTTGAACGTCAGAGCTTTGGCTGCACAATATCTTGTGTGAGAACTATAGAATATAGTTATCTATTTTCAGTAAATAGATAAGAGTGTTGTGAGAAACATTTGATCTTAATATTTGATGTTAATTTATCTTGAATGTTAGAAACCCCGTCTCCAAGCTCCAGGTACGCGATGCTCATTTGGACTGGGTGTTAAAAACCCCGGCTGAGGAGGACAAGATAGTCCGAGTCTTCCTTCTGTGTTTCTTGGGTTCAACTCTGTTTGCCAGAAGGACAAACACCATCAATCTTTGGTTCCTTCCTAGTTTGAAGGTGATTAGTGAAATTGGGACGTACTATTGGGGTGGACCAGCACTGTCCTCTCTCTACCTCCATATGGATTCACTAAGTCGTGGAAAGATCGAGAGCATTGCTGGATTCTGGAGAACTTGGGAGGTATCCCCGCATTCTAACAAAAAATATAAATATGTTTCATAAACTTGTTCAAAACTAGGGCTCCATACATGTGCACACATTACGTCATTGTGCTTGTTAATTAATAATTATGTATGTTGATCATGACATGTGACTATTTAGTTGATACCTATGTTGCAGATATGGGCATGCAAGTACTTGAAACCGTTGGCTCTGTTACATCATTTGGGTGGAGATGACCTCTGGCCTCGGGCAACTCATTGGCTTGGTGGAAAGGATGTCTGAGAGTGTGCTCACAGCTTGAACGATTTCAGAGTCACACTTAGGTCCCTTACTCCTGATCAGGTATAGCAATGCGTACATGATTTACAGTTTCATCATCTTATGTAATAGCAAGACAGTTGATGTTTGTTTTATATATAGATGGTTAGAGACCCTTGGGTGACCACTGACACATCTACTCCGCATTACGTTCTATCTAGCATTCCAGCAACGAAGCTAAGGATTTTACTCAAAGGGCCAGTTGATTACGCTTGGTACTTGGGAAAGAGTTTCCGTTCAGAGCCTTAACACCACTTCCCCCTGTATACCAAGACTACCACCTAGATCTATGCTGTGTGATTATCGCCCCCTTCCTGAAGATATTTCTCTTGGTGTCATTAGTTGGGATGCAAATCAATTCTTAATGGATGAGGATGTTGACTACGACAAATATCGGAATGAGTATCTGGTTTATAAGCACCATACCATCTGTATCGATGAGGTTCATATCTATATTTCTTCACAATTAAGGCTTCTTTGATAATATGTATTAATTCGTATAATGTTTTGGGGACTGTAACTGTTTAGATCCAAAACCAAGAACACCACCCCAATGAAGAATCCATGGAGAACTGTAACCGTTCTATGCCTCATGAAGATGGAAGTTCAGACGCCATCAGTAGCATTACAATGCCTCCACGCACCATAACTGTTGTAGGGTGAGAGAGTGATGATTGCGAGGTTTTGGAGATTCCTAGGGGGTTGAAAACCCCTACCCTTCCCTTGCCATCATCAGCTAAATATGTATGACAGGACCCGCCCCCGGATTCCACCCTGGAATCAAAAGTGGCCCTGCGAGACCCACTTCTAAAGAAGGTTTACCAAAATTTCGGCATAACCTCCCCTAAAAAAATGGACAACCCAAAAACCTGTGGAAAACAAATTTCACTTCTAATAATCCAACCACAAACTCCTGGAGCCACCCTGCTCCCATCATTCAACCAACTCAAGTCCAAAAATAATAATAGTGTAACAAGTACTTCAAGTCTAAGAAACTCCAAGATTTTAGATACTACAATTCCCAAAGTTAGGTCGTAGACCTCAAATATAATTCCATACAAGTCTGGGTCACAAATCCCATAGTAATCAGAGCAATCTAAGAACATAAATTAACATAGAGTACAGTAGGATAAACAGGTAACCTACAAAATATGATGACGGAAGCGGATGCGGTCACTATGGCTCACTCCTGAACGTCGAGCAACAACACTGAAAACTAGGCATTTGAAACCGAAGGGCCCAGGGGAAAGTACATAAAAACGTTAGCGTGAGTGGAAAAAAAATAAACAATTTTAAACCAAATGGATTTTATACTTTCCCACATTTATTTCTTTAAAAAATTCCCGATGCATGCAATGATTAACAAAAATAAAATAAGAGGAGTTCCGCTTATGAAAGCCGACTAGCCCCGCTAGTCACATACGATTTAAAAGAAAAAGTTGGAACTCTGATACTCAAGGAAATAAAACCAGCCCCGCTGGCTAAAAAAAATCAGACTAGCCCCACTAGTCGAAAATAGTATAATGAGTAGGGGAAGACGATAGCCATACGAGTGAGCCTCCCAGGCTCGGGTGATAGCCTCCCAGGCTAAAATACTCTTATTACTCCCGTAATATACCCTTACGCCACTAAGTGTAGCGATAGGATACCGGGATACAGAATTACTGTCACAGAGACAGTAACCTGCGCCACAAAGGCGGAGGGCTACGGTGATCCCATCACCGCGCCACAAAGGCGGAAAATCAATGCTAGCAATGATAAGTCACCCAAAGTATGGCAAAAGAAACCCGAAAACCAAGTAAATCCATAAGTACATAAAGCTTCCCCATCTCTTGCAAATGAATTTCCAATGACGTGTCCCACACGCCAAGAGTATCCCAAAATCAAAAATAAAAATAAATATAAAGATTTACTCCATCGAAATCTCATTTCGAAAATGTCATAAAAATCTCAAATCGCCGAATATAAATATAATATAAATAGTATAAATCCGGATATCACATCGGAAATAAATAAATAAAGGAAATAAGCATAATCCAATGACGTGACCCCGCACGCCATAAAACCTTCAAATAAACAAATATCCAAAACCATTCCTGAAATTAACCATATGCTCGGGAAATTAATACGATAAACAAGTTATAACCTCGGAACCAATTGAATAAATGCATGCATCATTCTTTGAAAAATAAAAGTCCACTCACGGTATATGATCAATCCTGACGTCGCTCAGTATTTTCCTCGTACGAAGACTCCTCTCGTCCTGTACGAATAGCACTCATAAATATATATTTTACAGAACGGAAATTTAACTTTACGATACTTAGAAATGGAAATTCAAAACATCCCCCTTCCAAAATCCAACTCCTCAACTCTCCACAAAATCCATCCGTAATTCCCCAATAATATTCATTTATCGATAGACAAATTCTAAAGTGAATTCGAAAGAAAATAGGTTATCGAATTCACATACATCGTTAATCGACAATTTATGCTCAAACGTAATTCCTCCAATTTCCACCAAACTTCATGTATGACGTTCTACAACCATTAAAGGATTTATGGAACTAAAACTATAATTAAAGCACAGCTCTACGCGCCACCACGCGCCACCCATGGCTGCGCGTGGGGCCCACGCGCCACTGGCAACCACCATCAATGGCCACCAAATTTTGGCAGCACCACCTACTCAACAGACCCAATCTTTTTCTCAACTACAACAAGTTCCAATTTTACCTGAAAGAGCTCCAATTTAGCAGGTGAAAAATTTCCAGAAAAGTTCAAGAACCCTAGGATCGGGTTTGATCTATTCGACCTCCACACTGCAAATTGGAAAGCAAGACCTTAGGGGAAATGATCTCCAGCAAAAACCCGACCTTCGACGCCGGTTTGGTGACCGGAGATGGCCGGAATCGCCCGAAATCGGCAAAAATCACAAACTGCAACAGTTACCTTCCCGGCTCGAAATCGAGCTCCTCTGGCCAAATCTTCACAAAATACCACCACCAATGCGTCAAGAGGGAGGAGACGAGCTTGGGGATAGCCGGATTTCGTAGTGGGTCGGCCGGAGGAGGGAGAAATCGGAGGAGAACAAACTCGGGCCGAAGAGGAAGGAGTCGGGGGAGAAGAGAGGAAGAGTTGTCGTGGGTTTCCGAAAATGGAAACCTACAGTGGTAACTTTCCATATATATTTTATTACCATGAAAAGTAACTTCCACATTTTAAGCTATAACTTTCACATATGGACTCCAATTTTTATGTACCACATATGCACGCACTCGGTTTAACGTCCTCTACAACTTTCATGAAGGAAATTTTCTCAAATTGTTAACCCATAAAAAGTCA
>LYNE01003157.1:0-19046 GCA_001662545.1 Rosa x damascena | reverse complement strand
CCCCCCCCCCCCCCCCCTAAAAGATAAAACTATAACTGCGAATGGTAAAACATACAGTGATTCGTGTAACTCAGTAAAAGGGGTAAATCGGATGTGGGGTGTAACAATGTAAGTCGCTTCCACATTGATACTTCAACATGGAATAGTTAAATAAACAGTAAAATCAAAACCAAAGTTATATGCCTTATTTCGGTCTATTCCGTTTTAATGTTTTGCCCGTATACTTTAAACTTCATTATTTATCAGTAACTTTATGCAGTATCAGTGTTGTTTTTGAATGACCTAATATATAAGGAATGATAAATCCATCCTCCTTTTTAGGTGCATGCATCACAAGCGTCCGAGTTGCTGAACATAATAGCTGGTCAAATATCCCTATTTTCAAGTTATGCATGGATGGCAATCGCGAGTACCAAAAAAGGCGAGCCTTGGAGGTGCATAATTGAATCACATCAACAATTTATAATATTACATCTACTGTTATATTATACATGATTATACTAGAGGTTGACGTACCCTTAATTTGTTTTGCAGGATCAAATTGCTGCCAGCAATATCCTTCCTCCCGAGCATTAGACCGCTTGTCGTTCCTCCGTTTCTTTAAGCCCCCTTCAGGTATAAGAACATGTTTTGTACCGATTAAATGTAATTTTACTTTTTCCATTTTATATGACCTATAATTCTGTGATAATTTTACCAAACCATCATTAATTATGACATGTTTTTAGTTCATTTAAATTAATTGCATATGAACTTGTTTCCAGCATGATGATGCGGATGACATAGGTGATGTGCATGCAACTAACACCGATGAGTGTCAGTATGAGGTTGATGGTGAAAATGTAAGTCCGACCGATAACACTCAACCTCTCAAAAAATCAAGGAGGGTTCGGTAATGCATAATGGTAGTTGGTAGTAGTGTCGAAACTTCCATTCGAACAAGTTTTTAGCGTTACGTTTTGACCAAGCAGTTTATCTCGGTATTTTTGAACAATGGTATGATATGCCCTTCAAGTAAGGCTTGGCCGTTAATTTTGTACGAGTTACATTTGTAACATGAACTCCCTGTGACCTGTTCGGCAGTTGCCCAATCAGCCATGCATTGTTTTGGAATTACGGTTTGAAACGGAAGTTAAATTAGTCTGTTTGGAAGTTACGTTTCCAAATAGAAGTTCACTTAGTTTGTTCAGCATTTTCCTTTTGATCATGTATAATCTTTTGGAAGTTGCACAATATAACGGCACTTCAGAGGGCCTGTTCGGCAGTTTCGTGGTCTCATATTCGTACCGTCTCCAACGGTGTTTAGTTAGATAAGTTACTATTGATCGGGACTCGGTTATGCTTCATATTCCAATATATGGGTCTAAAATTGACAATCATGGTAACACATATAACTCAATGCATGCATGTTATTCCTCTTCTATTTTCCTTCAATCACACCTACAGTCGAAATCATTTTGTCCATTAATTTGCATAATTGTGGGACGCAAAATGAGTCATCAAATTGCATTTAAGTCAACTTGTAATAGCATCAACACACTATCAGTATAACATTTCTGTTTACCATACCATTTTAAACGACAACCCACAAATTTGAAGGGGCAACTCCCAGCATATGAACTCATATATAAATACAACATTCATAATACAATATCAGCATAGTTGTACCGAACATTTCACTTTACAAAAACCCTTATGTACACATTGGCCCCTACTTCATGTCACAAAATCATTCAAAACGGGAGTTTTGGCTGACGCTCAGCAGGCAACCTGATCTCGGCCCATCGGGAATATAACAAAAATATTTTGGTTCAAAACATTCATATGTTTTATCCTCTCCCCCTGTACATTAGTAGGCATGTGATGCTTTAGTTCGGCATCTTAAACTCTAATATTATGAGTATCAATGCAGGGTGCCTAGTTTAATGACACGGTAACCATTTCCATTGAAACCTCTTACCCTAATTCGGTTTCCCCATTCCTCCTTCATTCTTTTCGTCTAACTGCAGAATTGGTAGTTGCTCAAGATTGTGCAAGCATTCCACCATCATTTCCTCCAAATTGTCGACCTCGATTTGGTTGTTCCCTATACATTCCATAATAAGGGAAGCTCTGTGGTCTTCCGACACATACTGCATGTGAATTTGATTTCATGTTAGTGACTCAAATTTTCATCTTCAACAAATAACATGGGCAATTTAATCACAATCATGTGCCCATTACCTTTTTTACCCAATCACGACCATAGTTCTGCATATTCCGGATTAGATAAACCCCACAGTCCACAACTCTCTTCTACCTGGGACTTGCAATGTGATCCACCATTTTAAAGTCTTTGAACACCAGTGCACGCTAAATACCTGCTGCTACAATTTCCTTCTTAAAAACTGCGTCCAACATGACCAACTACAACGTACATGAAGAAAATATGCCCCGTAAATTTTCATATTCTTCGTGTCGTACATACTAAGCATGATGACCGCATTCAATGACTACTGATACACTCAAGTAAGCGTATAATTTAACCCTGAAAATGTCATCGTTAGTATATAGTAAATAGGGATCGTTCTAAACGGGGATTGAGGGTACACCTGTCATTGTAAAACAAATAAAGAATTAAAATAAATACAAAGTATAATATTTACAAAATATATACAAATAACTAAATAAAAGGGAGATTTAAGAATTAGAGTTTTGAAAATTAAAATAAATAAAATAAAGAAAATGTAAAAACACATATACAAGGGTGGAACGCAAGGAACAAAGATCAAATCCACAAACATATGACTGAAATCCAATCACAATTCCTATAGTTGATCTTCTATGTCATGAGAAAGAAGTTGACCATGTGAAACGTTAGAAAGCAAACGATTTCCCATATTTTACTTTCCTTCAATAATTAATCCAAGTGAAAGCACTTAAATCAATCCTATTGAACATGCAATCATAGTCTAGAAAGCTAGCTAATCAAGAACACATTCAACGCAAGAAGAACAAAGAAATTATGTCAACCAAAGTGCACAACCTAGTATGAAAAAGTTCATCTATTTGCAATCCTCCTTAATTTATTTCGACTTTTGTCCAAAGCCTTTACTACTTAAATTTAGCTCCTATTACATGCATATATCCTAAGTTGGTCACCAAAGAACACAAACATGCAAAAGTTTTCTGTAATCCAAAATCAATCAAGCAATCTCACATAAACAACATATAAATCAACATATAGAAATCACAATTTTATTTCAAAACATATAAACGGGCTTTAAACTTTGCCCTTAACGTCATGTTAACAAGAATTCATAACTCTACGAATCAAACAAATAAAAACAAAAGAAAGTATGAAATACACCGTGAAAGATGGATGACATGGCCTTGAGACGAAGAACTCGAAGATCCTTGAAAGCAAGCAATCTTCTAGGGACGATACAAGGGTGGATGGTGGGTAAGATCTTGATGTATTGCATGACTTCTTCTCCTCCTTGGTTGAGACATAGAGCTTCTAAACACTAGAGAATAGAGAGAATTTTTTTGATGTTTATTTACTGAGGGAGAGAGGTGTGTTGTGGTGGTGGCAAAGATGGGTATATATAGGGGAAGGCAAGGCTTCATGAATTTAATTTCTAAAGAATTTTATGGTTGCACCACACAGCTCCAACCAATGAATTAATGTCACGTCAGCTCTGCCATGTCACTCAACCAATCAAAAAGCTCCAAAATAATTCCATAATCCTTCCAAATATATTATTGCTGATTTCCCAAGATTTTATCTGATTTTTCTCTTAATTTTCGGCCAAAATAATCTTGAGTGAAAATATGAATGAATCTAGACTTCTTTTGGACCATTTCTCCCTTAAATCTCTCCATGGCGTTATTATCCTTGATCCTCTCTTGATTTTTTGACATTAACTCCATAATTTCCCATGGTAAAATCAGATTTAATTCCCCAATAATATCTCCAACGTCATCTTCAAGCCATGTGGATGCTAGTGCCATCAGGACTCCTCTCTTTTTGCCATGTGTATTCATTTCAGCTCATTTCTTCTCCATTTTCTCCCTTGTACCTAGAAAATAAAAACTAAACTAAAACTGATTTATTTAAGGAAATAACTAAGTAAAATATGAGGAAATAATTATTAAAACGTCGCATAAAAATGCTCCTATCAACTACTCTGCCCTACATTACAATAGTTGCTAGCAAAAGTATCCACGGACATCTATTTCCATATATTTTCAATATATTACATTCAATTACAATTTCACATACCGCATTAGTAGCCCATTGTTTCCTCCTTGCTTCCGCATCATTTTCAGGGTAGTTGTCAACTATCTCAGCAGTTTTAGCTTTAGGTTTAACCATCAACATATACCAATGTCCAATCCCAACCGGATCACGCAATGGAATGAATATCTGCACATTATCCTCTTGTTGTTAGTATTGCAATGGTAGACCTTCATCGATGTTAATAACCGATCAATCATAACTTTGAGTCTCTCCAATTGATTAAGAAACAAATTGACATAACCTTGTGCATTCCTTCAATCTAGGAGCGAAATCATTAAGTCTGCATACGCTCCTCCCATCTAAGGTACCCAGTTGACACCTCGAAATTGGATGCGCCACCCTAACATAGAGAAAAATGCAACTTTGACAGTTATGATTGCAAATCTATTCAACCGGAGCCATAGAAATTCATGTGCTGATATATACTAAATATATGGGACAAAGTCATTTACCCAAAAGTATGTGTGGAAGAACCAAACATGGCCGTGTGGCTCATTCAGGTATGTAGCAAACATGTTTATAACCTACACCAACCACACTTTAATAACACAAATACAAACTCGTTTAATGTCATATTTCAATAAAAATTAAATGATCTTTACTTACGTGGCTGCATAGTAGTCTGTCTAGTTCAAGAGAAGCTTCAAGGTCGTTCCGATGCAAGCTACCATAGCCATACCTTACAAAATTAGCAGTATCATACCTGTGAAGAACATGGAATACCAAATATCATGTCACTATATATGTCATTTATTATGTTTCTTAGATTTGAACACATATCATTAACAACTTTCTTGACACACCGTGCCATCTTCGCAGTTAGTGGCCTCGGCATAAACACAAACTTCAACATTTCTACAACCGTGTTAGATGTATCCCGGTTTACCATGAACGGCCTTGCCAAAACACCTTCCTTTTTCCTGTCTATGGTTACCCTTTGCTTTCCATGGAGAAAATTTGCAGCAATCCTTGATGGTAACTTAGTGAATAATCTCCGAACATATCTCTTCAATATTACTTTTTTCGGCCTCCGAGTTTTTTCTTTCGTCCTTCTATGAGCTTCCTTGGGAGGCCCTATCGGACTTACTGATACTGCTGATATATCTGAAACCTGTAGCTCTCCCTTGCCTTCCGTACAGAGATCATGCAGCTGCTTCAAATATTTTGTTTTAGCAACAGAAAAAATGAACGAAAACATGTTGCTTCGTATTAAAAAATAAGAATTACAGATTTTTATTTCTTACCTGCTTTCTTATCCCATCCCGACGTTCGCCTTTATTCACATATAGGAACTTCAATGAGTAACTCCCCGAACCTTCCTCGCGTTCCCTTCCATGATTGAACTGTGTTGAGTCTACACCTTTATCACATTTCTGTGAGGTCGAAATGTTTTTGTTTTTGTTTTTGTTTTTTTCCTCATCAAAGTTATTTCCACCTCCATCATTTAGTCGACTCACCACCTGTGATACAATGTGTTCACTTCGCTCCCTGTCGTGCACACCGACCAACCTACTCATCCTCTCAACGGCTTCCTTCATGGTAGCTATTTCTGGCATTATAACAACAACAGCTTCCTCCAACTTAACAAAACCCATTTTCAGTTGTTCAACTTCCTTCTCAACTGCCATCGTCTCCCCGCCTCTTTCCCACTTATCGGTCCCTTCCCTTTTAGCAGCATTCACTCCATGTATCATTCTCCTGGATACCTTGGTTGGTACCCAAACTTCGTGGTTAGAAGAGCATACCCCTCCGTGATCCTCCACCCACTTTAACAGTTTAAATTCATGATCATCTCCCCATTCACACAATGGTCTTGCAGTCTTGTCCACTCATCCGTACAGTTCGTTCACCTAATCAAAGTAAAACACTTGCAGGAATAACATACACTCGGATAATGCAGCAGCTTTGCCTGATTTGAACATCAACACACCCATTATCAACTTCTAAAAAGCATAGGTCGCCCAATTCTGGGAATTTATATAGCATGTATCCATAAGAGCAAACGACAATGCCAACTCTACTTCTTCTCCTCCTACCGGACACAACAACATTACTATGGCATAAATGATTAAACCCATCACGAACAAATTGTCAGCTTCCTTCCTTTCAACCACAATCTCCCCGCCAAATGTAGTTTCAACCTGTTGACGAGATCTTCATCACTCTTCCCACTCAACTCTATATCACTTCCACCATTGTTGATTCCCATTATCCGAGCAAAGTCCTTTGTTGAGATGACACTGTGCTGTCCATGTATGTTAACAACTTTATTCAACGGATCCAACTCCTCCACCATTAGTTGGCAGACTTTCGGGTGCAATGTCGGAGAGTCTGTCATCTGTATTGACTCAAATCCAATCTCGTAAATTGCCACAACTTTTTTAATAGACATTGCTCGTACCGTATCGTTAAACAACTGTGGACTTAACACTTTCGTCTTCCTAACCAAACCATCTTCGCCCCTGACTGATATTTCATCCTTTCGTTCTAAGTTATAGCTTTGTTTCGAACATTCCCCTGCTTTTCTTTTAGTTCCCTGCATTGTGGCAACATATATGGTTAATGAAACACTTTTACATGGTGGAAAAAAAAATTTCAACAAAAAAATTACCGTTGTCATTTATTGTTGACTAGCCGCAACATACGTTGCTAAATTCACCAAATCTCATTATGCCCCTGCCTTGATGATTGCTGACATATGAAATAGCATTCCGTTATTGTCAATCATTGCCTTCCAATTCAACAATGTCATAAAAAAAAACATATAATCGAAGTAGTCTTTTATTTAAGAAGTTTTAAATTTTGTTCAACCTACTAGGGATAATGAACTTCCTATAACAAAATCATTCTATGATATATCACAACATACAGACCCAACTCTACTTAAAGCTTCATTTACAACTTCTTATGGGCCAACTACACCGTATGTAGTTTACATTTTGAAATCCAATAACTTCCATTTACCACCCATTGTCCTTTCCTGCTTCCCTCAAATGATATAATATGGTGACCTTCATTTTGAATCAATTTGTTCTCCTACTCATTCATTTCGATGTGGGAAAAGTTAACAACCACCGCATACCATAAATAGGATAACACCAAAAACAGTCAACTTCTTCTTAACCCCTGTCCGCTTAACTCCCATATTATTCCAACTGAACTTATCTATATCTTTAATATATATCAATAACTAGATTTTAATATAGAAGAATTCAATATTGATAAGGAGCGTTATGGTTGAGCATGCCAATAAACGAATAAAAGATACATATAAAAAGGTCCTTGAAGACAAACTCACACTTTCTTAGTTGCTGACAATCCATGTATTGAACCCACCACTACTGACAAGGCTTGGCCTACAATAGATGCTGTGCGTTCCTTATTTTCTTCACACCATACGAGCCGAGCCCGTGATTGAACTTTCAACTCGATGACTAGGTGGGTGAATGTTGATAGACTGTGAGTGAATGAAAGATGAAAGAGAAAGCTACTTTGATCGGTTTCTTATCCCTTCCGTTCAATGTATGTGGGTGACAACTAGCTAACCCTTCTATTATTATCACTTCCCTAGTGGCATTAATAAAATATGAAAACAGAAATTGGTTTATTCAGCCCACGTTGGTATTGAACTTGTGAAGTGCAATTGACCCATATGCTTTGATGGCCCACTTTAGCCATAACTAAATCATATGATATGTGTTACTAAATACTCAGACCATACGTGATTTAATAAACTACATATAGCAAATAGATATATCATATGGAACATGTCATATCTTGTCACGTAGGCCATATCTTGTTAAGGATTAAATATACTCTTGACGATGCGATATCCTTTGGAGGAGGCAATATATTGTCAAGGAAGCCATATCTTGAGAATGAGGAAATATGACATCAAGTGTTCGTCTTTGAAATAGAGCTTGAAAGGGTATATGATCTCCTGTAAATGAGGGATAATGCATTTATTATAATGGTGAGGTCTTCAAACTTAAATGTAAATGCATAGGTCAGGTTTATGGCCGGTTGTTGAATGTAGACAACAGATTAGTCAGTAGTTAATAACAACGGTGCATGCAATTACAGCAAAGAACAATCCTTTCAATACATCGAGAATATTTTAGGGTCGGATTTTGGAGTATGAGGAAATTTTCTTGGCCTTATTATGTGAGATATCATAATTTATGGCATTCTGCACTTGAATCTATCATAATGAATAGACGTGTCCCTGCATTGATATGCATAGACATTTTAGCTAACAGTGGACCAGAATAAGAACAAGAAATGGCTGACAAAGAATGAATCACAAGTCCCTACATTTTCTCCAACACCCACCTGTGTTCTACACAATCCCTTGATTACAGTCCTTCTCCATTGTGACCTATGCTTGAAATAGGTGCAATGGTTCAATATATATAAATGATTGTTTCCACTAAAGTCCCTAATATTAGAATCTTCAAAATGTAACACTGTCTATGAATATTGGACAAGAGATGGGTTCTCCTGGAGGAAATATCGTCCGAAATCAAATACTGGCTCATTCGACGAATATTGTTGCTCCTCCAGAAGATAGTGCATTAGGCCTAAACAGGAAATAAGGTCGCAAATAGTTGATTTCAGCATTTAGGAAGGAAGGACGAGCGCAGCGGATATTGCTAAAACAACGTATACGATGGAAACCGATTATTTCTCGTAGACGTTATATTTTCTCGTCGACAACATATTTTGTTTATTAACAAAATATTGCATGCCTGACATGATATGGCTTCATCAACTATAAATTTCCTCCTCGACAACCTAGGTGGACACGGATGATAGTTTAGTTTATTTTTTAATTTACGAATAGAAAGGTGCATGAATGGATGTGTTGATGGCATGAATGTGTGTTATGTTATATTAATGGTCAAGTTTGACTAGTGGGACACAAAGGTAGTTGCTATATATATATATATATATATATCTTCTGACAAAATAATTTGGCACAAAACAGCAAATTTCTAGATATCCTCTCATCTAAGAACGCAAACCACCATTGCTAACTACATTCACGAAGGTTAGTGAACTGTAAATTTCACAAACAACATTTGATGTGGGTGAGATCATGTATTTATTAAATTGAACTAATGTCATTGTTTTTTTTACACAATCATGCAGTACACACCACCTATGGAGATGCTGCCATACTTCTTATTAAATATTGATCAACCACAAACCATTGAACTTCCCAACAATGCAATGAAGGTACATGTCATTCCGATGTTTGTTGTCAATAACATAAATATTTAGTGGACAGAGGACAGTTTAAAAAACTAAGCTCCCATAATCAATAACAGTATCCTGGTTTAGGGAATTCCCTCGAAATTCACCAAGTATTTAATTAAAGAAAACTCAGCAACCGCAACATTGACACTGATGGGGCTGCGTAATCAAGTTTGGCATGTTGGAATGTTCACATGGGGAACCAATAGTACTTTGGAGCAGGGTGGAAAAAATTTGTAAAAGATGTTCGCAATTGACAAGCTTCGTTGGAGTTAGTATTCTTGTATGAGTGGAATATGGGATTCACAATCACACGCTTTATGCAGAGTGGGAGCATGATGGTCGATTTACTTATGTTACCTAGTGAGCATCCTGCGATTTCTGTGGGACATCTTGAAGATTTAGAAGTAACTTTCTTATACTGCATGGCAGAAGAACCAAACGAGGAAGTGGTACATAAGAAATTGAGTAATAAACTAGTTAGTATAGATTTCAAGTTAAAGTCTCCAAACTATAATGAAATTGTGCGTAGGAGATCCTTCCCATAATTTCATAATACAAACTGTTGATAACATTTATTAACCAAGTTTACAGTTTACAAATGTAAATAATCAAATTGACCTCACTAACGATCTTGTTTATTAACCACAGAACGTTCCTAGAGACAATATGTATGACACTTTGAGGAATCATCTACCATCTGCGGTTTTCATATTGGTGCTCACTAACAATCCTGAAATGATAAGTACGTTAGCCATAAGCCAGCACGAGAGCCAAATCTATTTGTCGGACGGATGGGATGGCTTTATTGATGCTGCGGGGATAGACCATCATCATACAATACTGTTTACTTTGGGACAAGACGGTGAAATGTTTGCCATTTCATTCGACAAAAAAGATCAAATAATTGCAGGAATTGCAGCTGGAAATGATTGGGATGAGGATATTCCGGTGTAATGTATTAAACGGTTAAGTTAAGTTCAATTGATGACATTTATACTCAAAATTATGTCAGTTTTTAATGTACTTATATTTTGGGTTCACAAAATGCGTCGACCTGAATGTATTAGGTTTATCATGTGTGAATAGGAGACCTCTTTCACAAAGAATTGATTTTGGTGAATTTGAATGGCATGGTTATTTTTGGATAGTGGTTTGATTTTATGGCACATACAGAGTGGAAGTGTTTATATGGCCTGGGTTATGTCATCAAATATTAAATTGGCTTCATGACATCATAAACGGACTTCCATATGGAACCAAATTTTTTTAAAATACCATATTTCATCCAAATGATGAAGTTATGTTGTTCACTAGTTTAGTTGTAGCTTGACAAGATTCTCGGGACCCCAAATGCATTCCTTCTTAGATTTGATAGAATGTACATCAAGATCCACAAATCCATTAAACAAATATTGCCTACATTTGATGAGGGAAATAGGTGGAAGGCTGAAAAATGACGCAACTTCACGTTATCGCTTGTTTTGCTTTATAAATGCAAGAGAGCTATAGCCTTCTGGAAATTGGAATGACATTGTGATTTTTCAGAGATTATTGTAAGGTCAAAGCCAGTTCAGCAACACCTTTTGCAGGTGTGCATGTGATAGGATTGTATGCTCATTGGATTACAATTGCAGTGAAGGAGGGGAAGGTGTACGATTATTCATTCAAACATCTGTGAGTAGGAATTGAATCATCTACAAAAATGTCTGGAATAGGTAAGTAGAATCCATCTAATTCTACGATAGTCCTATATATATGTTGCTTTATGGGAGATATCTTCAATTCATATGAAGGATCTCTGATTTCCTATTTGAATAGCAGATTTAAAGAAGAAAAAACCAACAAAACAAAATGTGCAAAAACAATTACTGAATGGGGATGAAATCCGAAGAAGTTCAGGTTGGGATAGGGCTGCTATAATATAGTAAATTATCATTCAAACCTACAGGTTAAACGTTAGTAAGTATAGTATTATTATATAATAGATGTGGCGTTGGCTGACAGTAGGATTTTTTAGGTGAAAAGTAGGTGAAAATAGAATGGAGCACAATTAGAGATATTGTAAAAATCATCAATGTTGTACAAGGGCTATCTTTAACAAAGATCTCTGATTGGTTTCCACTAACCTACGTGGAAGGGTGGATCTATGATGCATGGTCATATCATCCTTATGTAAATTGTGAGGGGGAAGTGTGGAAGGGCAGGCTTGTGCTAGGAGACGGTGAACCTAGAAAACATATTGAACAGTTTATGAATGAGTATGTTCCATCTTTAACGGAGTTCCAAAACTGGAGTGAAGAGTTCCAAAACTGGAATGAGGAGAGGAGAAGAGAGCAAGGTACATGTCTGCTAAGGTGAGTAATGGAGACGAGATGAAGACCATCAAGGAATCAGTTCATAACGGGAACGATGATGAGGGCGGTGACCATACTGTGCGAGATGATGCCAAGAACTTCATAAATATGTCGACTTGGACAACGCCGGCAAAGGTGTGCAGTCCCCCCTCTTATTGAGGTTCCATCGTCAATTTGTACATGTGGTGAACATATGGTCCATATCCAAACAGGCGAAGGAACCGAGTATCGAGAGGCATTCCGGATATGCAACGCCTCACTGGCTGTAAGATAATTCAATTTTGGCTGTCCTTATTGAAAAAACATGTTTCATTTAATAAATTGAGTCCTATATGGGTTTTGGTTCAATGTAAGCACCAGCATTTGAAGGAATGTAGTGCCGCACTAGTATATCAGTAGACAAACTCCATGTTGGTGGGAATCCGAATAAGGAAATTAAAGTAGATATGGTAAGTATGATATTACGATGCCTTCTTTGATCAATATTATTACAATGGTGTACATATTTGTGATTGCATTAGACGTATGCGTTGCAGGATATGGTGAAAAGTGAAGCCTATAAATACAATGACATGTCATATGAATGACCCATTTGCAACATATGTAGGATGCAAATGTGATCATACATATCTAAAATAATATCCGAACACTATGGCAGACCGTACTAGTTTTGCATGGGGAGCGAGGTAATCTCTGCATAATCATTGTGATGTGGTAGTATATATCCAGTCATGGAAAATTGAACAGTGAAACTTGGCGGTTAGAAATATTTCAAATATCTTTTGGTGGTTAGGTTGCTTGCCATGGCGGAGGATTCATATGAGTAGATGACTGCAATGTGAGTAGATGACTACAATGTGGGATTTCCAGTTGATGAGTGATAACCAATCTCTATCAATATTAGATGAATTCATACAGAAGGACTGGGAATGATTTTCGGAGTAACATTTAAGTATTTGTATTGTTGCGTTTTCAGTTTGCACTTAATATAGCGAGTTTTACAATTAGTGTACATTGTTAAATGAACGCTTACGGTATCGTTGCTCAATAATATGACGTTGTTGACATTTTGTTTCTAATCCGACATTGTAATTGTCTTGTGTGGAAATTTCCAGTGCAGCGGTACAATCACATTTGTAAACTACGACTAAATCACAATTAAACAGATAAGAAACTACCGAACAGGGAATGATGATTTCTAAATGACGAACGAAACTTCCAAATGGGGGGTTGACATTTCCGGAAAATGGTAATGCAATTGGGAAATTACCGAACAGGACATTATAACTTCCAAAAGTCTAATGCAACTTCCATTTAATGTAAGTATCAATCTTTCAATTGGCTTCGCATCTGGTTTGAGAAAAAGAATGCTTAATTTCGATACAACAACTCCAAAAAAAAAATGTATGGATCCAAAATTCAACACCTGAGAGGAGTTTCATGCCATAGGTTTATCTCAGACGATGTGGCCAAATAGTGACTGTATCCAGAATAATATATATGTTGTACGTACAAGCATATGGGAAATAAACGTGATGGTTTCCCATAAAATATGTCAATACCACTTTCAATTTCACGAGATGCATTATAGTGAAATGATCGGTTACATTCAATGTACATATAAAACATATCATACAAAAAATTAACCGAGCTAGTTAATTAACAAACTATCTGGCATGGCAAAATATTTCAAAATCAAAAGGCATACTAGTGCGCACATATAGATGTATGGGCGACAAACTTGCTGTCACCATGACCCTTGTGGTTAACCGATGCTGGAACTTTCATGTTCTCTAGAGGTGGACAGAGAGGGTATTATGTTGTCATACCCCCCAAAATAGGCAAAATCGCGGGCTTCTTCATTGTGGTGAGGCAAAGCATTAGTGTTCTTACTACTACCACTAGTCTCGTATTCCTCATCTCCGGGACAGGTGTGGTCAGCGGAAGAATCAAAAACAACATTGTCATGATGTGATTTATCTCATCCTCTGGCATCATTAGTGGCCTTGTCGCATGTTCGCACATTGTGGCTCGGTTGGTGACATTTACCACATTTAATAGCACCTTTAGTAAGCCCTGCTTTGCCATCATCGACAACAGTAGAGGGATTTGCTCGAGTACATTTTGATCTGCAAATTGTAGGATCCTTCACAACATTCTCGTGAAGTCTGTGAAGACTGTTATGTGTTGTATCATCTTGGTTTTCATGAACTGGATATCTCAACGCCCTAATAGACATACGCCTCATAGATTCAATAGTTTCATAGTAAGCGTATTCAGAAAATGACGTCCTGAAACAAGTCTGGGTACATTCTGCCATCATCTCACCATTGCTAGGTCGGATTTTAACATTCGTAGTCGTCCCATCTTTAGTCCACTTGTTTGTCACCAAAGACTCTAGAAACGTTGTTATCTGTTTCACTTTCATCACAGCAAATATATGATAGCAAGGAATTCCATCAGACTCAAACAACTTGCACGTGCAACTTAGTGTGGGGTTGTCATTGTTGTTAATGAGAAAACTATCCAAGAATTCATGACTATTTATAAACCAAAAACAAGGTCCAAACTGTACTGCAATAAACAGTTATAGATTCAAAGGTAATGACCAACTAGTAAACTGCAAACATAGAGAAACAGATAAGAGAGCTATTAATTACTCATACCTCACTTTTGAAACAGTCACTAGAAAGAAAATGGTTGGGGTTTGCTATTAAGTCAAACAAGATTTGTTTGGTACGTTAGGAAGATAATGAAACCGTTAATAGAAGCTAAGTCATACATTACAGATAATAGGTTTATGAGTCAATTTCCCAACCTTCAAAACAAAAAAGGACAGTTTTTTTTTCAACATCAAGTTGGCAACCTCAGATAGTTTTTACTGACATTGAATTACTGGTAGTTTTCATAAATATCATTTAATTTCATTTTCAGCTTGGAAGCACAAAAAACTCGTAATAACGACCATGTCAACCAAATGAAGATACTTGCATACTGGAGGAGTTGCTAATGACCCATGACATTAAGTAACATACATGAATGACATCACCTTTTGGGTATAATTACGAACTGAATCAAACTCAAATCATAATCGATTGATTATTGCTATTGTTGATACTAAATCAGTACTACAATTAAAATAATCATTATCATATCTACTACTACCAATAGCAATAGCAGTGTATTAAAAAAACGCGCCTCAGGCACTCCTTGAGGCTGAAAAGGCGTAAAACTCACCTTAAAATGAGTCAGTTTTGATGTCAAAGCGATGAGGCGCAAAAAGCACAAAACAAGGCATAAAAAGTGTAAAAGGCGCTGCTTAAGGTGCCAAAGGTGCACGCCTAGCAATTTTTTTTTTTTTCAAAACTCAAAATGGCATCATTTGAAATTTCAACTTCGAATCTTTAATTTCATTTTATTGAATTATATGGTTCTAGTACTCTACTTATTATGAATGAATGGCAATTAATAATGTTTTTTGTCTACTCTTAATGTTCTATATATAAGAATTATGATTAAATACTATTTACTCCCTATACTTATAAGGTTTCATCATTTCAGTCCCTGACCTTCGAATTTTACCTAAAAAGTACTTGAACCCTCAATTTCCTCCCAATTGGTCCTTGCCGTCAAAATTTTCTGTTAAAGTTGCCGAAAATGTCTATTATGCCCTCACTTACTCTTTTTTTTTAATTTATTTTTTCTCTGTTTTATTTCTTTTTTTCATTTCACCTCTTGAAGGTCTATGGATTGGAACCATCTTGATGAGGAGATGAACAGAAGGAGGCGAAAGAGCCGAAAGAAGAAGAGGTAAAAAGAAAAAAAATACAAAAATAAAAAAAGAGAGGAAGAGAAATTTTTTTTTTTTTAAGTAAATGAGGGTATAATAGACTTTTTAGGGGAAGATAACAAAGTTTTTGACCAATGTTTGACGGCAGGGACCAATTGGGAGGAAATTGGGAGTTCAGGGACCTTTTAGGTGAAATTCAAACGTCAAGGATTGAAACGATGAAACCCTATAAGTATAGGGAGTAAGCAGTATTTAACTCTAAGAATTATAACTATATAAGTATAGATTGTTTATACCGTAAGGCGTAAGCCTTACTGAGACTCTTCCTAAAACGCCTTGAGCTACGCCTCAACGTTTTTAAACATTGAGTAATAGTACATAATCACAAAAGCAAAAGCAATATTGGTACCCATGACTATTAGACTTATTATTGTTATTACTTCCAACAGTCGTAGAGGTGTTACACAACCTAACAGATACTTATAACAAACCCCTTAACATAATCTAAAAACCAGGTATAAACATGTGGAAATAGGCAATATGAATGTTGCTGCATGCTGTCAAGCTAAAGCTATTAAACTCTGATATGTTTTATCCATGTAAGAAATATAGTAGCACAGATAGGAATTATAGCAAAAACTAAACAAGAAGACAAAAAAAAAATTGTAAACAAAAAACATGCAAGGAACAAATATAAGTCGTATTTACAATAAGCGAGAGTTACATATCTTCTAACATAATGAATTTCTAAACTATGGATGGACAATAATGCAGAACACGAGAATGGATTTTGAATGATTTGTGGGAATAACATTACCACAATGTTTCAATGTATGAGAACTTGGAATAGTTAGCTTTCATATCTATTCCAGCAAATGCTACTCAACTTTTGAGATCCAGTCGCTCCTACCCAACTGAAACTGAAACAGGTTTTGTTAGTAACTTTAGGTTATGGATTGACCGTATTGGTTTTGCATGCAGAACAATCTTTGGGGACGATGCAGCACCATAACGGCAAATAATCTTTTGTATAACAGTGATGCAGTATTTTGATATCAGGAAAGGTCTTACCATATATAAGTATGAAGCACTTCTGAGTTCAGATATAATATTCTACTGTACATTCCTCACTTGCCATATCGTACAACATCTGAGAGTGGTAGCAGGGAATCTGCTATCGTACAAGAGGGTGAGAAAAAACATTGGTCAACTCTACCATAATCCTATAACAATGATAAGCCACAGGAGGCATAGATTCAAACAAATGAAAAAATAATTCGCACAGACCACATTTCTCAGTACTTATTATGTGAACATAGATTATACCTCACTAAAGGATAAATGCATGAATGAACTAGGAGTATAGGTGTGTAAACGATTTCTGAATAGCATTGCGTTTGCTGACTATAGAACCCTAGAATTCAAAGACAATTCAAGACTCATTCACGCACTTGGAGAAATTTCAACACAGTTGAAGAAATTCAATTCGTTACTCAAACAATTGCCTTGTTCGGAGGAGAGAGCAAGTGATATTGTCATGAGGAATGGTAACAATAAGCAGGATGTCAACCTCATATAGATCACATTACTCAGTACTCATTATCTAAACATTCCTTCTACCTCACTAAAGGATAAATGCATGAATCAAGTAGGAGTACATGTCTCTAAATTACTCAAAAAAACAGAGTTTAAGAACTCTTTTCCTTAAAAGAGGAAAGTGATGAAAACTGACAATACAATATTTGGGTAATAGAGCCAATGCAATAGTATGTATTGCTTAAAATAAGGCACTAATATAAGGTCCTAAGATACTCATATACAAAGGCGTAGCTACACACGGGCTCCGGTGTGCTACAGCCCACCCCAAATTTAAAAAAAAACATAACTTAGTAGCTTAATTTTAGTTTAAAAAATTAAATATTAAAAACTAGCCCACCCCAAATTTTTATACTTAGCCCATATATTATTAAACTTGGTCCATATATTATATTTTTTCTTTTTTTGGTAAGATATATATTATTTCTTTTCTTGAAGTATTTTTTTATTTGATTTTCTATTCTACTTTAAAAGACATAGTTCCATAAAAAACTCACCTTTTTTTTTTCATTCAAAAAAAAAACTCACTTTTTAAAATAAATTAGGTTTATTTTTTTCTCTTTTTTCTCTCGCCGTTTCTCCAAACTCAATCAATCCCAGACGTCAGACGAAAAGCTTTCGTTACAGCCGTTCTCCTCTTCAATTCTCCACTCCAGGTACAAGCCCATCCTCTATTCCTCTGAGTCTTTGTTATTTGGTCTTTTGCACCTCTTCATTTTTAATTCATATGCCTTTTGTTTTTAGTTCATAATTGCTTAATCAAATCCATGAGTTCCATGCACTATTGCTGCTTTATTTATATACTATATTAGCTTTCTGACATTGTTTGAAAGGCATAGATGATAGATGTGTTGCTATGTTAGGTGTATATACATATATAATTAACCCCAGGCCCCCAGCGGCATCTTCAAAGAAAGGCTTTGAATCAAAGCCACTTGCTTGCCCTCACAGAAAACCATAAAAGATTCAATCTAGGTATATATATATATATATATATATATATAATTTTAATTGACCAAGTGACCGACATTTGACAGGGATCATTATTATTGGATTCTTTGTCAGTTTCTTAAATTGTATTTTTCTTTTCCAACTAAGGTTTGAGATTATGGGTTTGCTTGTTTTTGCTTATCAATTTGCTCTTTGTTTTATCGTTTAATGCATTGTTAAAGTAGTGTTTGTGTGCTACTTGATTTTATGATAGATAGTTGCTTACTTGATTTTATTGTTGCATTTATCAACCGGTGATGGTTAGGTATTTAAATATAATGTCTGATCATAATCGACCAACCAAGAAAGCAAAAACTCTTGATTCTTGGCTCAAGAAAATAAGAGAAGATCAGAATAGCAGTACACCCTTTGCATCTAATGAGCATCATTATGTCAATTCTCCTATACTGGAGCCTAGAGAGTTTGCTTCTACTGCTCCTGCATCTAATACTGATGGTACAATACTCAATGAGCATCATCATGTCACTTCTCCTATACTCGAGCCTAGAGAGTTTGTTCCTACCGCTTCTGCATCCAATACTGAAAGTACAATACTCAATGAGAATCATCATGTCACATCTCCAATACCAGAGCCTAGAGAGTCTATTCCTACTCCTCTCGCATCCAGTACTGATAGTGTAATACTCAATGAGCAACCTCACGTCACATCTCTGACACTTGAAGATATAGATTTTGTTGTTGGTGATTTGGAACGAGATCTAGGGAAACGAATTCAGATATATGAATATCCTGTTAATCAGCGTGACCACATTCG
>LYNE01003155.1:16137-29926 GCA_001662545.1 Rosa x damascena | reverse complement strand
GAGAAATCAATGCAAGCAAACTTATATTTTTATTTGAAAGCAAGAATTTAAACAGTAATTGACTTCATATCTCGTAGAATTGGAAAGACACTATCAAAAGTTTGGTAATCTAATTTTGTTTTTGAAATCTGGGTCCCAAACACCAAATGTAAATGCAAATATATTTTTTTTAATTTTGGCAAAAAAAAAAAGTTATAAATTTTAATTATGAAAAATAGCAAAAAAAAGAAGAAAGAAAATAAATATCAAATTGGGTGATGGAACAAGTGCAAGGGGAGGGACCTAGTTCACGTGAGAATCAGGTGGGAGGTAGGGAAAGAGCCTCGTACGGTCAAAGGGCCCAAGGGCATGATGATGGGTTTTGTTGGGTAGTGGGAAGGCCAAATGACTAATGAAGTAATAATGACTAATTATGACGTGGCAATTGTGGGGAACACGTGGGACAGCTAGCATGCACCCGTGGGGACACGATTAATCATCACCCGACATCTTGTCTACCTTGCAATTATTATTAAATTATCCTAACCCTTCTTTTCTTTTAATCTGTGATGCCCACTCTATCATTATAAGCATCATGATCATCCCCATCATGCTCATCATCATCATTATAAGCATCATGATCATCCCCATCATGCTCATCATCATCATTATAAGCATCATGATCATCCCCATCATGCTCATCATCATGTTCTTTCTAAGTTTCAAGTTCATATTACCTTTTCTGTAGGGCGTTTTTTAGGCCACGCTCTCGTTAGAGCAAGTTCACCCGTAGTTAAGAAAAGACAAAGTCGAGAAGTCAAGAATTCTACCGGTTAAGTTGCTATTCACTGTCACTGGACATAGGTTTACACCCGTTGTTTTTCTTGCCCGGTCAATACTGTTCACCTATTAATTCCATTACCGTCGATCCACATATTTAATTGAAAACAACGGCCCATATCAAAGGACCGTTGCTTTCAAATTTGCTGATATCAAACAGAAAGCTTCCACGCGTCAAGTGATGTTGCCCACTTGTTGTCGCTAGGCGACAAACCTACTCTGCCTCCACTTGTTGTCAGCTGCTGATTCATGCGTGCCCACAACGGTTGCTCTCTTCTGCGTCTGTCCGTGCTACTCTGACGCTAACGTTCTCAATAAATGCTGCTGGAAGGAGATGGCAGTTGGGCAAGAGAAGTCAAACAAAATGTCACGGGCTTGCCTTTTATTTTGCCTAGGGTCATCAAAAGCCAAAACATGGCTGGGCAATATTCTAACGGTGGAGTTGCAAAAACAGTCTTGCCCGGTCACCACATCAACATTCCATGCTTTTGCCCAGTTAAATTCTCACCGCTGGACTTGCTCTTAGCGGCGGCCTTTTGGGTGTTGGAGAAGGATTATAACCTAATTGCTTGACTTAAAACGTAATACGATTAACAAGTACGTCATGTCTTCATTGGTTCATTCGTAAAGTTTGCATGTTTCTTTAATTCGAAATACCAAACGAGCAATCGTGCATTCATATTTTAGCTATTACATGCTCGATTTGAAATTAACTAAACGGAGAATTTCATAAAAGGTCACTCAACTATGACTCATTCGACACTTTGGTCACTGAAGTTTCAAATATACAACTTTGGTCACTCAACTATTACACTATCAATCACTTAAGTCACCCAAACAGTATTTTTTATAATTTTTTTTAATGAAAAAAATTAACAAAGTAACTTAAGTGATTGACATGTAATAGTTGAGTGACCAAACTGATATATTTGAAACTTCAGTCACCAAAGTGTAATGAGTCATAATTGAGTGACCATTTGTGAAATTTTCCCTTAACTAAAAGATGCAATGCAACTTTTGCACATACTCAGCTGTCCTATTAATTGATAATCGTATCACCAAGAATAAAAATAAAGCTACTTAATACAAGTGTCAGGATTCTACCGTGTTTGGAATATTTTTCTCCCAATTCAGACGTTCCATAAACGCATGGATCTATTTGTACCTTTTGATGGTATTTAAAAAAAAAACAAAAAAAACAAAACTTAGCCCACCCCCACGAACCCATGACCTTTATAATGTTATAATTATAACTCACCAACATATCACAGCTTACCTTTTGATGGTATTAGAAAGTCGTAAGTTTAAAAACAATGTAGGTTATTAATAAGAAAAAAAATTTGTTAATATTTTATATGAAAAATATTTTTTAAGACATAATTCAACATATGTATATTTTAATGTTATCGTGTCGGACAGGTGAATTTTTAATGTCGCGTCTCTTATTGGATATATATGAACATTTTCACTTCAATAAGCATAATGCAAGGAGCAATTAGAATTAAAAATTCAAATACACCATTTGGTGTTATTTTTATCTTAACTTAAAACAATACAAGAATTTCATAATGACATCAAACAAGAGGAAAGTGATGTAATCTATTCGGGTATCAAAATACACCGTGTTAAGATTTTGAGAAAATGAAAAGGTTCTTAGTCACACTCTCGTACTTGTCACGAGTGTATTATTTTTTCTTATATCTTAAAAATGATAGGTATAATGGATTTGATGTTAAGGTTTGAATAAAAATATACGAACGACGTAAATTGAATGATTAATCAAACAATATAATGAAAATTCTTTGATGAAACGTTTTTCTAGGTTTCGGGGATTGATAGACACGTTGCAATCCTTATTGGGCAGAAATCAAAAAATTTACACAGAAAGCACAATTTTAGTTACGCAATGAAAACCTCAATTTTGAAATTAAAAATATTGCGGGGCTCTTACTCTTAAGAATCCAAATAAAATCAATCAACTTATTGATGAAGAATATGGTTCTTTACAAACACATATAGCTCTCTACGCGGCTACAATCTCTAGACTCACTAGAGAGATGCTTATCTTGAATCTTGACGTTCTTCTTCACTTGAACGATATGCAAATATCGCTCCACTTGCACCACCAATCTTCTCTACTGATCTCGAGAGAATCGATGAATGTATATGAATGAACAATGAAACACTTAGACACAGAACAAGTGTTTCATGAACTCCTATGGAACTCTTTTTCTAAGCAAGCGAGACACACTATAATTCTTGCATCAAAATCCCCACACAATCAACGCTACTTTTCTGAATATTTTGAGGAGAAAATAAATTCTCAACATCCTAATTGGACTCCTACTAGGAAAGATCTTTTAATAAAAGACATCAAATTAAAATAAACAAATCCTAAATCACCTAGGACTTCAAAAGTCAAAACCACGATTTTATCAGTTGAAAAATATCTTTGTAAAATAAAATCTAAAAACCAAAAGATACTTTCCAAAATTGGACTTCCAAAAACGTAGGGTTGACTAGGATTGACTCGGGCTGACTCGGGGATTGCAACACATGTTGCAATCCCGTGCTTATGCATGAGATGCAATTACCTGAAATTATCCGAGATCAGTTTTGATGAACTTTGTAGGCTTCTTCAATGCTTTGTATAGGGATGCCAACACATCAAGTGTCAACCTTATACTTACAATCTCCCCATTTGGCATTCCTATACAAAACATCCTATTTTAGGCACACTCCCCCTCAACAAGTACTTGAAGATCATCACATTCCATCAGCAATATGCCTTTCCTGAAACACTTATCAACACACATTGTAGAAAGTAAGTTAAAGATAAGGCACAGGAGTGTCAACATAATTTCAAGATCAATATCAAAATATTTAAACAATCAAAACACAAGTTGATCAAATTCACCAATATCTCCCCCTTTTTGTCTAGGAATGACAAAGGCAACTTATGTAGCAGAAGCTATGTAGAATCAATCAGTTAAAAATAGTCCAAGTATTAATACTCCCCCTAAGTGTGATCATGCTATGAAAGATGCAAGAATGAAATGCAAGCACACAATGAGTGGTTTTGTATCCTTGTACAAATGATGGAGACAAAAGCATAGCTTTTAGACAAGAGTGTTAGCACCAATCCTCAAACATGAAAGTAATAAGTTAAGGTCACATATATGAGTGAAGAGATTTTGACAACAACAAAGTAAGCAAGAAGATGATCGAGTATTCTGTACCTTTGTTGTGTAAGTGAACATATCTCAAAGTGGGGTTTGTAAGAATCTCATAATCAGATAAAGTAGAACACACATAAGAAGTGAGAAAAGATCATCACAATCAACTCAAATCTCCCCTTATGACACTGTACGTGTGGGCATAATATTTTTTCTTTTTACCTTTCACACATAATGAAAATTTTTCATTTTTTTTTTCTTCAAGAAAACTAAGACTCATGTAACAAGTTTTATGCCAGCAACTCCCAAGTCAGTTGACTTTAGGGTATTAGATGTAATAAGAACATCTGAAAGGACATATCAACTCAAGTCAATAGTTTCACAATCCACCAGGGTGACCAAACCATTCCCTTTTCTTCCCAAACCTCATATCGTTCACCACGACCAAGGCCTGTTTACTTTGGGAATAGTCTGACCTTACTCCAAATATTTGTACTTTTTTAACAGGGAGCAACAACAATAATCACTCACTTAGTATGTATGAACTAAAATCAAATCAACCAAGAAAATACGTACCACCACAAAGGAGTATGCGTGCATGTGAGAATACAAAGTGATAAAGAATATATTGTTCATGCTCAAGATTACAGAGTAATGCAAAAACTTATTCAAAACATGTTATTCGACTCATCACAATCATATTTAAGGAAAGTATCAAAACACTTGTCAATCTAAGTTCAATTCGATTGCTGTCAGACACGTAGGGATACAAATCACACTTGCAATCCTGAATCTCCAGAAACTGAACTTAACACTGCAAAGATAAAAATAATAATCCACCTATACTTTGATAAAGATAATAATGCACCTATATTACGATGAGAATATACAATATGAATGCATGCAAAATGGATCAAGCGAAGTGAGAGTGTCAATACTTAGAGCATCTACCAATTGTGCTTCTAAATGATTCAAATTGAGTTATGTCTAAAGGCCTAGTAAACGAATTAGCCAATTTGTGTTCAGTAGGAACAAAAACAAGCTCAAGCATATTATCCAAATTATCCATATGAGCAGAAAAACGATTATTTGAACATTTTTTAATCCAGATTTGCTTCTGCTTCAAATTCTGCTCTTTGGGGATTGCAATACGTTCTGCAATCCTGCTAATCAACTTCAGATGCTCTTTCAGCTCAGCTTGCAGCGATGCAGTTGGGCTATTTTTTGATGTTTTCCTCTGATTTTGAGTGACCCTGCGAAGTATATTACACCTAGGACGAATGTGTCCCAATTTTCCGCAATAATGATAAGTGAGAATAAAGTTTTTAGAGTTATGGACATACCTGGACTGATGCACAAAGGTGTGACTGTCAGAACTTACCTGAGCAACTTTCTGATGGGTTTTAAGGGCCATTTTAGCTTTTGGGCAACTTGGGACCAGAATCATTGTCATTTGAAACTTGTTGTTGTCCCAACGAATTTTCACATTCAACACCTTTTACAAAGGTCAAGGGCTTGCAAGACTCACATTCATACCCTAAACCTTCTTTGTTGCAATGAGATTTACAAAATTCAATCATCTTAGAGACCTTTTCAGACCCTGTAGAAAACTTGTTGAAGCTTTCCTTGATTTTCAATAGCTCATCCTGCAATTTCTCATTTTCAAGGGTTAGTGAAACATTTAGAGTGGACTGAGCCTTAACTTCAACCTGCAAATTTTGATTTTGTTAATATTCATCATGCTCCTTGTCCCAATCTTGAGATTTGACCTCACTCTGCAAAACTTTAATCTTAGCAACAAGATTAGTACGTTCTTCTTCCCATTCTTTTAATGAAGTATCAAATTTTTGCTCAATTTTCATCTTTTCCACTCTTAAAGATTCAAGTTCTTCTTCAAGTTTGTTATTTTTTCGAAGAACAATTTGTGAAGCATTATACAATTGCTTACACTTTTCATTTGTTTCCTCATCAAGAGTATCATCTTCCAAGTCAGAGTCATAAGAAAAATCAATATTAAGAGAGGAAGTAAGAGCAAGATTTACCTCTTCATTCTCATATTGAGAGCCTTCATCGCTGTCACTCCAAGTTGACTTAAGAGCCCTATTATTTTGTGAGGTATATTTTATGTTTCCACAATTAGAAGAGATATGACCAATAACACTATATTCATAACATTTAGGTTTTTCAACAACACTTTTCTCTTGATCAAAATTATTGACTTTGGTGTTTTTGTCAAAACGTTTTTCAGATAATTGCCCACTTTTTGATTGAGATATACTTTCTGAAGTACTACCAAAGGATTTTTTATTTTTAAGAAATTTTTTAAATTCTTTGGTTAGTAAAGCCAAATCCACAAAACCACTATCATCTACTTCTTTCATTTTAACAGAAGAGAAAGCAACATTTTGTACCTTTTTCTTGGGCTTGAACCTCATCATGATCTTCCATTGCGAGTAATCTCCACCATCAAAACATGGGGGACAATCTATCGAACCAGCAGCTCTATCAAATTCACGTTCCATCTTGTCCTCGGATCTACTAAAAAGATTTAGAACTCGCTCTGATGCCAAGTGAAAATACTTGGATGAAACCTTTCTCTGGGTTTCGAGGATTAATAGACATGTTGCGATCCTTACTGGGCAGAAATCAAAAAATTCACACAGAAAGCACAATTTTGGTTAAGCAGTGAAAACCTCAATTTTGAGATTAAAAACACTGCGGGGCTCTTACTCTTGAGAACCCAAATAAAATCAATCAACTTATTGATGAAGGATATGGTTCTTTATAAACACATATAGTTTTCTACGCAGCTACAATCTCTAGACTCACTAGAAAGGTACTTATCTTGAATCTTGACCTTCTTCTTCACTTGAACGATATGCAAATATCGCTCCACTTGCACCACCAATCTTCTCCACTGATCTCGAGAGAATCGACACATGTATATGAATGAACAATGAAACACTTAGACACCGAACAAGTGTTTCATGAACTCCTATGGAACTCTTTTTCTAAGCAAGCAAGAAACACAATAATTTTTGCATCAAAATCCCCACACAATCAACGCTACTTTTTTTGAATATATTAAGGAGAAAATAAATTCTCAAGTTAACCCTAATTGGACTCCTACTAGGAAATATCTTTTAATAAAAGATATCCAATTAAAATAAACAAATCCTAAATCACCTACGACTTCAAAAGTACGATTTTAACAGTTGAAAAATATCTTTGTAAAATAAAATCTAAAAACCAAAAGATACTTTCCAAAATTAGACTCCCAAAAACGTAGGGTTGACTAGGACTGACTCGGGGATTGCAACACATGTTGCAATCTCATGCTTATGCATGAGATGCAATTACCTGAAATTCTCCGAGATCAGTTTTAATGAACTTTGTAGGTTTCTTCAGTGCTTTATATAGGGATGCCAACACATCAAATATCAACCTTATACCTACATATAAAGTTTTTAAAAAAATTATTCCGCTAATAAAAATGATATACGATTAACCAAAGAAAATTTGAAATATAACTAAAGTATGTATGTACGTGTATAGTTGTATACAATGTACATATAAATGATTAGTTTCCATACAACAAGTCAATTGTGTCGCTATCATCGATTACTCGTCATCACCAACGTCATTCCTTTGTCTAAAATGCATGGAATTAATTATCGTCTTTTAAAAATATAATATAAAGCCCCCCCTTCTTCATTTTCTTTTGAATAAACGAAAAACCTTTCGCACTAATCATTGATATACACGAGTAGTACGTAATTTTTGCTTTAATTTCCATAACATTTTATAGTAAATACAATCATTTTTCAGTTTTTTGTTTGTCGAGGAAGACAATCATTGTTTTTTTTTTTTGCCAACAATTAATGCCTCACGATTAGAAACAAAAAATTAATTTTTTTTGATCGGGAGTGAGGTAGCAAGCTATATTGGTTACGTTAGCGAGTTAATAACATACCCACCCAATCAGTATTTTGACCGAGGTCCACGAGAGTATCTCAGCAAAGCCAGACTAATCTCTGCCGCAAGCGCACGAGCCTGAAGGCCCCTCAAACATGCTGGCCACAAACTGGTGGGAGTTGAGACTGAAACTCTAAATATGAGGTTCCATACTAGGCAGCTTAGCCAACCTTACCACACTAAGTGATTAGAAACAAAGAATTTATTAACTAGAAGAAAACATAAATGAAATTAAAATAAAATAAGTTGTCAAAGACAATAAGCTAATGTGAAAATAGTAGGCTTTCATTGCATTTATGTATTGATATCGATCTATACATGAAACTATATTTCGATTTTGACTTGACCTCTCCGCAAGCATTTTAATACGTACGAATTGATTTTAGCCATGTTCGTAGCTGCAAGTTACGGAAAAAGGAATATTACGTACTTATGCGGTATCGAACTTTGTCATTATATTTTTAAAAAATATCAAGGGAGTATATGTAGTTTGCTATTATATTTTTGTAACATTTTCATGCATACATATGATAATAGTAGAAGCTAGTATAGCATATAGATAAATAAAGATGAACAGAAAACCGACAATAACTAAAAGGTTGTCATCCCTTGTATGGTAGGTACTAGATAGCACTATAAGCTTACGCTAATGGATGGAGAAGACCTTCAAAATTGGGCACTAGTTACTATAGTAGATGTCACAATAATGTTTGCATAAATCACGGTGTGTCATGCTGTCATCATTGGACTAAGTTTATTGATGTGCTTGGCCTATAAAAGATATAGATTAGCCTTCTCCTTCATAAAAGATATGACCAAAAGGCTTTTTTTTTTTTTCTCCTTCAAAAGTTTGTGTCGCTTTTGTCAAAATATAATTTCAACAAAAATACAAAGTATTAACGACCTTTCATCTCCGTCGTGCGAAACAAATAGTTATAAAATGCTTTATTTTATCCTTATTAAATTAGTACAAGTTATGTTATTAAACACGTAACAAAATGTATATTTTTATGATTAGGGTTTAATGATATATAGGCCACGAGACTAGGAGAGTGACTACCTACTAGGGTCCCTAGTTGTACCATTAATTAAATTGGGACGTACATTAGGTGCACATGTCAAGTCAGCTGTAACAAAACCAGCAAGTATGACCTAATACTTAAAAATCATTTGGGGGCATCATGTGTATTGAAGGCAAGAAAGTGACTTAGGGATGAAACAATTTCAAACCCGTATGTCATGAATGGTATTTATATATATATAAATGTGACGCTAATGATTTGAATGCCCTTCTTAGAAATTTCATAGATTCTTCCATGCGTTAGGTGATACCATAATTAGCACTTTAGCACTTGTCCAAAGTTTATTAGCTACTTATAGTGATAAGATTTGAATTTAAGTGTGCCCAACTTCATTTACATGAGATCGATCTCGTTTAGTAAAGAATATAGATTTTTTTTTTTTTAGAGAATTGTCAACTCATTGCATTGATCAGCAAAATTACACATAATGGTCCATCCATGTAGGACTGTCAAAAGAGTCACTACCTAAGTAATTCAACATTTTTAAAGATCATAAAGCCCAGCCAAAATCTAACCTTGAACATCCTAGAGAATCAAAAGGCCAAGACATCCTGGTTATTTTTGGCGACAAAACTCAGAGAGAAGCTACGAGTTCATTCTCCATAGGAGAATGAATTCTTCCATAAAAGTAATTAAAATTAAAATAAACTAGCCCAGCAGCCCAACTACTCCATATGCCAGACAGAGGCCCAAAAGACAGGAAAACCCTAGCACCAGGCCCAGAAGGGTTCAAAGCCCAACTGGACTTGCTAAGGCCACCCAAACCCATGGACACCCAAACCCAGCAAGGCAGACTACCAGTCCACCTCCATTCGACGGCGCCGGCCAACGAAGACTTCCACCACCGCCCAACGCCGTCGTCGCCTCTCCCAACAGCAGCCAGCTTTACTCCGGCACAAATCGATGGAGCCATTGCTAGCCCAGCGCCGCAATCATCATTTATGTCACCATTCGCCGACAGCACCCAGCCACTTAGCACAGCACGAACACACGAGGAAGATTGCCGCCCGGCTCTCCACTGCGCGACCTTGCGACCAGCACCACTCACCGGATATATTCCTGTCCAACCATTCTCAATCCTGAATGACCCAGATCCCTCATATTCGTCGCGAGAAACTCCTCGCAACACAGACTCACCACGACCCCTAAATTTGAGATGCCGACTATGAGGAACCCCGCAGCCCTCAATCTCCCAGCGTCCAGACGAGAGAGAAATTCCATCTCCTCTAGCCCAATTTGCAGAGCCGCCGCCATAAGACCACGGCCTCCACCTACCTCTCAGAGAGAGTAACCTAAGCATTGTTTTTTTTTTTTATAAAAATGATTGTTTAGTAAAGAATATAGATATAGCTTATGTTTAACGAAAACTAGGAATTTTAATATTATTTAGGTTAAGTTTTGAGAGAAAAATTGTGGCTACTCGTTTGCTTATCTGATGACACGTTTACTTACATAAAATGTAAAATATCATGAATGGGAACTAGGATGAGAGAATTAATGAATCGATCTGGGAATAATTCATTTTCATTAAGATGTTTATTTACCATATGAAATCCAAAAAAGAATACAACCGATTACAATTTAATTGTATAGAAATTTTCATGGATCAGAATTAAAACTAGTTCGATTATTAAAATATCTCTACAAAAATAAGTGTTCATGAGTGAGGTATATATATTTCTAGAGTTATGGGTAATTTGGAAATATTAAAAATATGTAAGGATATTTTTGGTAAAAAAAAACATTCTTCAGGCATTTATTCTTAAACCCATACTCCTAATTGGGTATCAAGCTCTAGGTTATTCAGGAATTGAGAATCAAGAGGTGAGATCCACACCTATTTCAATACCCATATAAGTTAGTGAACAAATCAAAACACATACACCATGAGATAGAAAAAGCTTTCAACTTAGAGCTTGTAGGCTGTCGACTTTGGCTCTGCTAGGGTTTCATGCTCTAGCCATCCAATTGATCGAGTCCGGTAAGAAGATGGCAGTGGCGGCTCGGTCAGTACTGTTTGAAGAGGCCGTGGTGAGCCTGCTTGGTGGAGAGGATGCTATCCATGATTCTTTTTTGTATCTTTGTGGCCGACTTCTGTCCAAGAAGGCGGTGGTGCTTTTGTTCGGCGGCGATCTCCAATGTTTGGGGATTGAAGGAGAGGGTTTTGATCCGGCAGGAGGAGGAGGACATCTTTGTCTTCCAATTTAAGGAGATGGAGGTGAAGAGTCGGGTTCTCTCGGGGGGTCCTTGGTTCTATAACAACTCCATGCTGTTGCTGGCTGATTACGACGGAGTTTCTGACCTAGAAGCAGCGCGGCTGCATCTCCTTAAGGGGTGGGTGGCTGTGAAAGGGTTGCGGATAGCGATGCTGAATGAGAAAGCCCTAACCCTAATCGGACGAGCACTTGGGGTCTTTGTTCAACTTTATCAGGGGGCGGTGCAGAGAAAGGATCATGTCCAGAGGATCCGTGTGATTCATGATGTTCACCGGACGATTTGGGCGCGACGGAGGTTTGACTTTTCGTCGGTTGTTTCGGTGATGGTAGAGTTGCAATATGAAAAATGCCATGGGTTGTGTGTGGCTTGTGGTCTTTTTGGCCATGGGGGAGGTCCGTGTGACGGAAGGTTGGCTGCTAAGGCGCTCGGGCTAGTGATGCCGAGCTGTGAGGTATCGAACAGGGAGGGCCTGGGCTCGGTGTCCAGACCGCGGGATTGTTCGGTGGCCGCTGTCATGGGGCCGGAGGTGTTTTCTCCGGTGTCAGAGGTTTTGGGTTTGGTGGTAGAGGCGACTGGTGAGCAGGTGGTGAAGGTGGGTGGCTTAGCGTTGGAAGTTGCAGACGCTGCATCTGGGCTGGCTCCTCCAGAAAAACCGACGGGAAACCCTAACTTTGAATTAGGGTTGATCGCAGGTTTGATTGGGTCTGTTGGGCCTGGGGAGCAAAGTTTGACTGGGTCCAAGTCTACTGGGCCTTCTACTGCTGCTAGAAGAAGTCCAAACTTGGGCTTAGGTGTGAGAAAAAAGGTTTTTAAACCTAGTCTGGCAATTATCCCTCCGGAATTCCAACTGGGTGAACTAGTGGAGGTTCCAATTTCGATGGGAGTAGCTCCAAAGAAGAAGGGTCGTCCACCTGGACGCCGGGCTAAGCAGTTACAATCTCCAAAGAAAGTGGAAGGTAATGATGTCGGTGTGGATTTATGCTCCAACTCGAATGGGAAGGAGCTACTTATTGTTTGATCGTTCTAGCTTGGGTTTAAGCCTCTTTAAGGGTGTCTTAGTTTCTATGAGTCTTCTATAACATTTCTAGTTTCTTTCTTGTACCACAATTGCGTGATTGGTAAGGGAGAGGCTAGTTGAAGATTTCTTTTTGTAGGAGGCGAAGCTTTGTCACTCTTGGATAGGCTTGCTTAATTGTGAGCTTCCCAATGATGTTAATTAGTTTGCTATAGCTTGGATAGGTTTTACCGGATTTTCTTATGTAAGCTTTGTAAGCTATGGACAATTGCTTGTTGATTATTTGAATAACAATCAACTTCTATTAAAAATAATAATAATAATAATAATCAAAACACATACACCAGAATCATTTCCTTTATTAATATTCTGATCCAAAGTAAGTAAATGTGCAAAAATGAGTATATACAAAAGAAAAAAATGAATTCATAATTTGTTCTCCATTCACCAGGGGATTGAAAATCCAAAATCAATACAGTGAACATAATTCTGAAAAAATCCATATTCACCTGACAAAGATATTCTTGCAAAACTTATAGGAATCAAATTTGTTTCGTTCAAATTGATGATTTGTGGTAAATATTATTCAATCATAATCAATTGCATTTCTATTTGAAATTTATACAATTAGTTTGACGATGAAATGATTCTAATAAACTTCTTTTTAAACCCATTTCCTATCCAATTCATTTTTGTTTTTAACATTTTAAAGTAATTAAAGTAAATATTAAATTGTCAATATTATTATCAAGCAAAAAAAAAAAAGTCAATATAATTTACCTTTTCAATTTATCCTTTCCCAATTTTTGATATTTTACCAATATAGTTTAACAAGTATCTAATGGACCAACCTTGGTCGAGCTGCATAGTATAGCACCTTCATGTCTAGAGTTCGAGTCCTAACTCCCATCAGTTTGTGGCCAGAATGTTTCAGAGGCTTGTGCTTGGTGCAGAAGATTAGTATGGATTTGTTGAGATACTCATGTGGACAATGGTCCGAATACTGACTGGATTGGTGTGTTACTAACTCGCTAATGTAACCGAAATAACTTGCTAACTTATTCCCCATTTAAAAATAAAATATCATTATTTGAAATTCGGAGATTTGAGTATGTTAACCAAATATCTATCAATCTTAATCAAACATGCAAATTCTAATATGTGCTCATCGTCTATAATTAGGGCCGATTCGATTATCTGTAGATACTTGTATTATTGTCCTGCCCCTATCAATGATTAGACCAGGTCACTTTGAAAAATAAATAAAATATAGAAAATGAAATAAATGATTGGCTCATTATCTCAGGACTCTTTTGTCATTTCATAAGGTCTGCCCCCACCATCAACTCCAACTTGCATGAAATCAACACCTGGGGATGGAGATACAGAGCGCCCCCCCACCCAAATGCCCAGCCAATGCAAGGGCGGTGTCCTTCACGTGATTCCGAGAACCGGGGCGTCAGTTGGGGGTGTGGTCCGCACGCGCGGGATGGGGGAGGGGAGAG
>LYNE01003155.1:0-16041 GCA_001662545.1 Rosa x damascena | reverse complement strand
ACCAGAAGAGAGCAAGGAGTAGGAGGAAAAAGCTTATCTGTCTGTTTTGCCGCCAATCATGACCACCCGTTCCACCTGATTTGATGGTTTGTCCAGCTTCCCGTTGTTCGGTCGTAATAATGAACCACAGAGGATAATGGTTGCGGGGCCACCTGGGTACGAAGTGGTTTTCAGCCGTCCGATATTCACCGTTTTGGTTTCAGGGGCCCAGTAGATATTAATGCCTGGGATACGGTTGTGATTTGCATCGGGATAGACTTTTTGGGCTACATATATTTACTGGGTGGTTATGAGTGCAACCAAGTTGCATTAATTTGGTTTCATTAATTAATTTTGGGGTTGGTATGTGGACTTTAACTGATCAGTTATTCTCTCAACATTTTGTTACATTATTTATTAATTATTCATAATATATATATTTTTTAAATAAAAAGTAATAATAATGTATAAAATATATTTAAAAAATGCTATTGATTTTATGTCATTGCTAAAAATTTTGAATTTATCTCGTATTATTTTGTTTCTTTTTGAAAACAAAAGGAACAAAAAGTTGTGTATCCGAGATAGGTAGTTACAAAGGAACAATTCTTAGGTTCACCCCTAGGGTGAATGAGCATATTCACCCCCATTGTCGATTAACGCATAATAACTTTATAATTTTATAATCCAACCATTCATGTTGTATAACGTAATACAAAGATTAGCTTCGTAAAAAATCAATCAAATTGAAGACCTTTCAGTTATTCATTTCTATGAAATACATGGACGGTTCATCATAATAGTAGTAAGTGTTGTTAGAACCATCCATTTGTTTGATTCAATTAGATAATTAAACGATTTCTGATTCGATTGATTTTTTACAGATATGATCTTTAGAGGCTAATTTAATATATGGACCGTTGGATTATAAATTTATTAAATAAAAGTATGTTAATCTACAATAAGGGTGAATATGCTCATTCACCCTAGGGGTGAACCTAAGAATTGTTCGTTACAAAGCAAACGACATTGCAGCAAAATTCGGAAGTTGAGCCGCAGAGTATGATGTTTTAAACTTTTAATTGGTGTGCTCGAGTGAGTGAAAACACAAGCGCTGACGTGTTTATTAATGATCAAGGGTGACTGTAAATATAGTAAGTTTTGTCTTAAATGTAGTTTATGTTAAGATAACAAACCATGTGAGTTTTTGGCGTTACAGACATGAAAAGAAGTGCGGACAATATAGAAACGTGAACAATGACGTTTTCAATCAGTCGTTTTGTGGGCGCCAAAATTGTGATGTTTACTTGTTGCTATTAATGATTTTGGAGTGATTGCATACATTCTGACTGTTTTCTTGAAATCCTACACTCCAGCGTTTGATGTATCACGTGAGCTACGTCGTGAAGAGAGAAATGAGATCACTAGAAAAAATGAAACAAAACTATTCAAAGAATCTTTTATCTATTCCCAAGTTATTCTCACGCAACATAAATTCTATACCAAAAAATTACACAATCCTCTACTCTCGCTATTAATCGTTCTAAAATGTTATAAGCCTATCACATTAAAAAACGTCTAAGGATGATTATAAAAGGTTATACCATATATACTATATATGATAATGATTAAGAACATTTTTAGCAGACTCTCTATTTTGGCTTCTTAGCTATTTTGGAGAGCATGTTTAGCTTTTTATCAATTTTAGTAGCTGCATCAGACTCCTAAGTGGCTATCCATTATAACTTTTAGCTATCTTGCTCCTAAATATAGAAAGCGAGAAGCGGCTTTCTATAATTTATGTTAATTTAAAACATTCATTTTGAATTTTTTTGTGATATATAAATACATTTAAACTATTTAATTTTTTATTCAAAAAACAATATAAATTCAAAGCTAGCTAAAATAGAGAGAACTAATGCAATGTATTTTAAAAATAGCTAGCCAAAATAACTTTTTAGTTACTTTAGCTAAAATTTGACTCAAATATAGCCAACATTGCTAAAGATGCTTTAACATGAATAATACAATGAGCTCAAATAGGCAATATCTCCATTGGTGCGATATGTTTCCATTTCATAACTTCAAAATCATATATAATTTAAAAAAACTAATCTCAATGACTCCTTTTCAGAAGTCTTTTCAACTAGCTAGTTGAAGTATCTTCTTCTTGACCTAGCTCTGCTAGGGTTTGGGGCGGCGACATCTCCTTTGATATCGGTCTTCCCTGTATCTACTCCACTTCAATGGAGTCATTCACGGGCTTTTGTCCGTCTCTTGCCACTCTTCCTGCCTTCTGCTATGGGGTGGTTTGCCGGGATTTTGGCTGATTGAGGGTCGGAGACTCAGGGACGAAGGTTCTGAGTTATGGCCTTAAAGGAGTGCAAGGCCAATCATGGTCTTCGGGGGTCGCTCACGATGGTGTTTTGACTGATGGTGACGATGGCCGGTCTTCACGTTCGACTGTTAGGGGTTTATGGGTTCATGGTGATTCTGACCTCTGGTCTTGTTTGTGCAGATTGATTCATACTCACTCTTCGAATTCTCCAAGTCGATGGTGGGCTGGGGATCAGGGATAGAGCCGACGGTGGTGGTGGACTGGCCATCAGGGATCACGATGGCGGATCTGCAGAAGGTTCCGGATCCAAATACGGATCTAGAATCTGGGTAGTTTTGGCACACGGGTTTGGATCTGGGATCCGGGTGGAGATTGGGCTTGGTATATGGCCCACTATCTTTGGTGGGCTGCATATCAGTTGCTAGATTGGTTTATGACTCTTGTTTACTGGTATTAGATTCGAGACCGAAGCTTATGGTACCTGTTCGTGAAAGATCGTCTGCCAATATGGCCATGTTCTGACACCCTTGACCGGCTTCGATCTTTAGGTGGGAGAGTGCCTTCATTCCGGCGCCAAGTTGATTTTTGTCAAATTGTGCGTTGGAGTTCGATGGGTAGTCAAACCACCGACTATTCAATTCACTACGCAGCTGCAATCCGTAGTGTAAAATCAGCGCTGTTGCTATTGCATTTTTAATTCTTTGTATTTCAGATGTAATTTTTGCATCTTTTCTTTTCGTATTTTTTATTTTCTTTTTTATGCCTATTGGCATGATATCATTGTAACATTTCAATTTCAATAAAGGACCGACCTCATTTTGCTCAAAAAAAAAATAATTTATATATAATTAAAAAAAATAAATTCTCAAATTAAAATTTATCTTCAATAATTATAGAAAGTGACTACTAATAAATGCGGCCAAGAGACAAAAAAAATTAATTTTACTTTTGATCTACTAGTAAATTAATTTTTTTTTTAGGGGAAAGGAAGATATATTCCTGTGATCGAAAAGATCATACGACCGTATAAGGTCAAGCTAGGAGATCCGAAGGTCATCCATTACATTCGTTGCTCAAGTAGTGCACTGACTACACATTAAAAATGACTACTAGCCTAGACTACTCCGCCTTGATCAATAAGAAGGTACAACACCAAAAAAATCAGTACATCCGCCTAAGATCTTCTTGGTGTACATCAGTACTGACCCTTGGACACATTGTAACAACCCAAAGAAACAAGGTATACAGAGCCAAGACCCACTGCACCCACCAGTAAAAGATGGAGCATTATTACACAAAATAAAATAACAAACAAACAATCAAATTGGGCCCAAAGCAAAGCCCAGACCCAAGAGCACTCAAACCCTAGCCAAACTCCAAGTTGCAGCAGCCACCACGCCTCCACCACGTTGATGAGACCCTAGCCACCGCCACGAGTAGATGTCGGACAACCATCCACCCCGCCATCATCGCTAGCACGCCGATAAGAAACACTACCTCCCCCAAAACACCTCCTCCCCACATGGTTCCAAAGTAACCCATACCAGATCAGAAAACTCCGATCCAAAACGAGCCCGTCGAAGCTCCATCTCGCGCCGTCCTGCCAGTCGCCGCCGTCGATCAAGGGAAGAGAACGCCGATACCACCAGTTTGTCGCCGCTAGAGCCTCCAAACAATCAGAAGAGGCAGACCCACCACAGGCTTGCGAGCTTGTCAAGGTCCAAGCCACGCCGCCGCAGCACAGGTTGAGAAACAGCCATCAAAACATCCCCACTTGGCCGCACTCACCGTTTACCGACAAGGCTAATAGCCTGGTGCGTCACGGGAGCCGCCGGACGAGAGTCTCCAAGCTTACCTAAGGAAACCTAGCCGCCCTCTCCTTTCGAGAGAGAGAGAGAGAGAAAACGGCAACCTTGAAAGTGAATTCAACGGCTGGTTTACTTTGAAGGATGCAACATCCACGCATTTTTTTTAAATTAAATTAACTTATTTAGTTTAACTCTAGCTAAAAATTTAAGTAAGTTTTCTTCTAACTTACTTCAACCACGCATTTTGAAAATTAACTAAATGCGTTAAGAGCATTACAAATTTAAACAGTCTCCAAGACTTGCTAAGTTTACCTCATGTATTAAGATGAATGATCAATGAGAAACATGTGCAAATTTATGCCTACATTTCGAATCCATTAGAAGAAAAAACCTAACATTTCCTTTAAAACCTCGTTGACATTATTGACTAACTTTATGGAAAATGCTTAAAATAGGGTTGATTGATGATTCTAAGTCCGGATCCGAAGTAAATGAGATTGCAACGTTATCGAAAAACATTAATTGTGATTTACTGATTTTTATTTTGATTTCATTTCCCAAAAGAAAGTTATAAAAATTAAATTCCCCCAACTCCTATGTCAAAATCAATAATTAATCAGTAACCTATAATTGTATGGGAGTCCCATAATTGTATCTGTTTTTTTTGGCCATGGTCAGGGGTCAAACACTATAGTTAGTGCTTAATGTACCATGACAGCAATGAGCACAAAATGCACAGTAGTGTTCCCCAAGCCAGTTAAAAGGGTGGTCCTTTAATTCACCCTTATTAGTTACCATGGTTAAATGAAGGGCCCAGAGAGAGAAAGAGAGGTATTATTTTCTGAGGGAACAAGACTACAAGTGCCATGATTGAGATAATTAGGCTTCCTTCCCTGACACCTTAGTCATGATTGAACTTCCACACCCATTTCCTCACTTTCTATAAAACCCACCTCAATATCCCCACCACTCTTCTCCAAACCAAACATCTCTATCTCCCTCACAACCCTCTTCCTTCAAACCCTTCTCTCTCTTCTCTCTCAAAGCAAACAAGAAGCTCACACAAATCAAGCAGCTAAGCTCAGAGAGTTTTCTTTGGCAGAGAATACCACCAACCAAACCAGCCAACCAACCATGATGGTTCAAAGAGAAGATTTAGGTCTGAGTCTGAGCTTGAGTGCTTTCCCTCACCAGAATCATAATCCCAACAGCAATAACAATAACAACAACAACAACCTTCAGCTCAATCTCATGCCCTCTTTGGTCCCAACTTCATCTTCATCTCCTCATTCTGGGTTCAATCCCCAAAAGCCCTCTTGGAATGATGCGTTGGCTTCTTCAGGTTTGTACATCTCCCATGGAGTTCACTCATCACTTTTATGTATTTGCATGGCTTCCATTTTCAGATCTGGCTTTCCTTTACCCCTTTTCATCTATTTTCTTTACTCATCTTTTCCCCTTTTCCTTTTTCTCAGTTCTTTCAGATCTGTGTAACTTTTGATCAATTTAAAACCAGACCCATGATTTGTTTCACCTCCAATTCCAATACCCTTATTTGTTTCTATCACTAATGCATCTTGATCCGAACATGCAGATCGAAACTCGGACACGTGTCGCGCCGCGGCCCGGTCCTTCCTCCGGGGCATCGACGTGAACAGGCTGCCGTCGACGGGCGACTGTGAGGACGTGTCGTCGCCGAACAGCACTGTATCAAGCGTGAGCGGGAAGCGAAGCGAGAGAGAGGCCAATGGCGAAGATCTCGACCTCGAGAGAGACGGCTCACGAGGCATGAGCGACGAAGAGGACGGCGAGACCTCGAGAAAGAAGCTCAGGCTCTCCAAGGACCAGTCGGCCATTCTCGAAGAGAGCTTCAAGGAGCACAACACCCTCAACCCTGTAAGTAGTGGATGATGATTCTGTTGTGGTTTGAGGTTCAGAAAAATGAAGAAAGAGATAAAAGTTTTCTGTTGGGTTTTTTTTTTTTTCTTCCGAGGAAGTTTCTGTTCTGGTGCTGACATGTACGGTTTTGTCTTTGTGGCAGAAGCAAAAGCTGGCTTTGGCTAAGCAGCTCGGGCTCAGGCCTAGACAGGTGGAAGTCTGGTTTCAGAACAGAAGGGCAAGGTGAGCAATTTTGTCCCATGTCTAATGGGTATTTTGGGTAATAATGATTAAATGACCGTTATACCCTTTTGGATTGTGGTTATTTACGGGGTCTTTCTGTTGAGCAGGACTAAGTTGAAGCAAACGGAGGTGGACTGTGAGTTCCTAAAGAGGTGCTGCGAGAATCTGACGGAGGAGAACCGGCGGTTGCAGAAAGAAGTTCAGGAGCTGAGAGCACTGAAACTCTCCCCACAGTTCTACATGCAAATGACCCCACCAACCACCCTCACCATGTGCCCCTCGTGTGAGCGTGTCGCGGTCCCACCAAACTCCACGTCACCATCCGCCACCATCGATCCCCGGGCACACCATCACCACCACCCGATGGTGCCCGTCCACCATCCGCGGGCCATCCCGGTCGCCGGCCCATGGGCCGCCGCCGCCCCCATCCCGCAGCAACAACGGCCCTTCGACGCCTTCCGCGCCGCGCGGCCGTGATGCCCGTCCCGATCCAGGGGTATTTTGGTCCTTTTGGTCAGTGGGGCTTTTGATAATGCGATGTTACTGTTTTAGAATCCGTACGGAGTATGTGCAAAAAAGAAGCGGTTGTAATAGCGTACCAATTCTTATACATATTCTGAGCTCGAAGTTTAGGTCTCGGTCTCTAAGATATGGTTGTTAGAAGATGCGATTTGGTGGGTCTTATGTGTTTTGTAGTATTGGACCCATCATTCTCATCGTCTTCTTCATCATCCTTTATAGATTAGGGTTTGGTGGTGGTACTAATATCTTCCCTCCTTTTCCATAAACAATTTGTAGGGGAAAAAGGATTGGGAAGAAGAGGAGGAGGACTTTTGATGTAAAGTGTTAATGTCTAATTATAATTTCATTTTAACAAATGTTAAAAAGAAGAGCTTGTGTTTTAAATTAATCAATCATGACTATGATAGAATCTCTCTCTTTGTCTCCCTTTTGTTTAATGTTTTAGAACCCCCCATTTGTGGGATTAGGATTTGGTGGTGAGACCAGACTTGTGGGTTAAATATGTTTACAAATTCTTGTGGGATTTTGGTGTTGAATATTAGGATCAAGATGGACCCAGAAGTGGTATTTTTAGTTTTAATGGTATGGACAAGTTCCTAGTTCTCGGGGTTTCTCAAGTGTTTGACAAATACTTGTTCCTTAATATTGGCTAATGTTTGTTGCTTTCTCTCGTCAAGAATGTCAAAACTCTTAATTTTGGGGATATTATAAAGGATCACACTTCTTTTAGCCAATTAATTATTTGCTTGCCTTAGATTGCTAATCACCAAGGTAGCTGGAGTGGTTCACACCTCATAGTATGTTTTGGTTTAGTTGGTACTCAAAGAAATATGCTCAATGATTTTTGGTGGAAAGTAAAGCCACCAACTTCGGCTGAGCACTAATTTCTGGAGGCTTTCACACAAGGCTTTGAAATCCCAGTTATTGGGCTGAAAGTTCTCTTGCTCTACTTCCTTAACAGATTGAGAAAAGAAAGAGGAATTATACTGGAAGCATCAATACCACTTCCCAGAGCCCTATCTTGCATCAAATCTGAAGTTGTTCACATCAAACAGTTTCAGAAATTCTTTCATCAAGCAGAATTTCTGTACTCCTACTTTCGAATAATGTGATGTTATTGTGAAAAAAGTACCTCAATTTGCTTTTAAAGAAATCCGATCATAGGACTTTAAAGGCATCATCGTTGACCTAGCCAAATTTTTTGGCAAGAAGGTTTCTCCTAGGAAAATAACTAGGAAGTGCAATAGGATGTGGTCCTGCCTGCAAGGGACAGTCAAGCTGACTCAAATGGCTAATGGCTGGTTCTCCCTCGAGTTCACCTACCTACACGATGTTGATTTTGTCCTTGAGAACAGACCATGGTTCGTCAAGGGCAGAATTTTCCATATCCGGAAGTGGTCGCCTTCCTTTAACCCTCGTGAAGCTGCAATTGAGACTTTGGTGCTGTGGATCAGGCTTCCAAATCTTCCATTACACTTTTGGAGCAGAGAGGCAATCCAACCGATTGTTCAGGTGGTTGGCCATTTTATTAAACTGGATGAAAGAACAGAGGAAAGTGAGAACTATATCTTCGCTAGAGTCTGTATGGAAATTGACCTCAAAACCCCACTTAAAAGGGTTTTGGTTGTCCGCGAGGCTGATGAAGGGGACCTGCCTTTCGACTTGGTAAGCCCTCCTGCAAAGATTTTTGTTTCATATGAAGCTATCTTTGAAATTTGTTTTGAATGTGGAAGCCACAAACATGTTATCCGCAAGTGTCCCTATAAGAAGAAAGAGAGGCACTTTGTCATGGTGGACAAAGAAGAAGGGGATCAGGATGTGGAGCCTGAAGGAATGGAGGTTGACTTGGAAATCAGAAACTTAGCAATAGAGAAGGTAATGATCTACTTCCCACAATCGGGAAAGCCTGACATCGGCCTTGATGAAGCTGATGGCCCCAAGGACAACCATAATCCGCCTTCTCCTGGTTGGACTCCGGTGGGAAGAAGGAACCATACTGTGAGTAAACCTGCTGATACTGAAACAAGCGACAATGCTGCAGACAAGAAAAAGGAGAAGTTTAAGGTCTATACTCGAAAGGGCAAGAAAGTGATGGCACCTAAGAAAACTGCTAGGCAGGCTCTTATCAAGCCGGGGATAAGCTTCAAGGATGCTGCCAAAGGGCATGGCACCATTGTGATTGGTGACAAGGAAACTGATAGTTTTTTCAAAGCTCAGGGGCACAAGATGGTTGTTGGGGCCGCTCGAAGCTCATCCTCAAGTGAGGAGGTGGTGAGCGGTTCTACCTCTTTCAGCTATTTCCTATCTTATTCTTCTTTCCCTAAAATTGCTAAATTGTACAATTCCCCTATTTATTATGACCATATGACATAGGAGTTATACTCACCTACCGATGCAGTTGCGTTCTATAATGCTAATTTTGGGTTGCCAAATGTGCAGTTTGAAAATTTTAATGATGCTAGGGCATCTGGCTTTGAGGAAGATGACAACATGAATGAATATGAGATCAAGATGATCAATGGAAAGAGGGCTTTGTTTGCTAAGGCTGAAAGCTCAGCAATGAGTTCTGGCTCCAGGAAACGCAATCGAGAAGAAAATGAGGATCAAAGCATGGCTGATGCTGGTGAAGCTGTTGGGGAGGGTAGCGTCTCTTCTCCCAAAATCCAGAAACCATGAAGTCAGTAAGCTGGAATAGCAGAGGGAGTGCTAGTAAGCTGGAATAGCAGAGGGAGTGCTTGGTCGGGTTTTGTAGCATAATCTCTCTTTTATGCTTCTTCTCTAGACCTGGATGTTTTCTTTATCATGGATACTAGAACATCCAGTACTATCCTAAATAAATTGAAGAAGTTGCCTTTTGATGATTATTTTGTTGTGCCTGCTAATGGTCAATGTGGTGGTATGCTTATCATGTGGAAAACCAGAATGGCTAAGATAGATATTATTCAGCATCATGATAGATATATACATTGCATGATTATTGGTATACTACTTTCATTTATGGATATCCCCAAAAAGAAAAACAATCCCAGTTATGGGAGGAAATTATTGGACTTAGTCCACCAGACAATGACAAATGGATTTTGATGGGTGATTTCAATATCATCATGAACACCTCTGAAAAACTTGGTGGTAACCAAGATGTGACTAGATATATGATCAATTTTCTCAATTTTTTGAACCGAGCAAATCTTCTCTCTATTGATGCTGCTGGGATTCCTTATGCCTGGACGAATAACCACAAATATGACACTCTCATCTTTGAAAGGCTAGATAGAGCTTGTGCTAACCCGGCACTCCTGAATTTCCTTGATCTTAGTCTGGAAAATTTACCAATAATTGGTTCAGACCATGGACCAATTTGTTTAACTTTAAAGCATAAGGTCCAGCAAAATGGCAGAGGCTTCAAGTTCGAAGACATGTGGCTTTCCCACAAAGATTTTAAACCTCTAGTAGATGAAATTTGGAAACAGACCCTAGAAAATAACCCTTTTCTTAATTATCTTGCTGTGTGCAATCAATTTATTAGTAAAACAAAGGTTTGGAATAAGAACGTGTACTTACATAGGCATTTGCAAGCATAATTAGCTATAATGAGCCACGCTCATGCTACCACTAGCAGTACCAACTCCCGCCAAAGGAGTGACCTACGGGAACACAGCCAAGTAGGCTACCGCCTGAGCCCCGGCTTGCCCCCAGATCACCGCTGACGCGCAGCCACACGCCGTGCCAAGACAGCATTAGAAGCTCCAGAAGCTGGGGACTAAAGCATGTCAAGTCCCACATTGAAAGCATGAAGAAGATCAGCTCCTTCTTCACCTATAAAAGGTTCTCTCCTCTGTCCTCATTGATTACGCAATTAATACTTACCTACTGTTACCATGTCAACATAAATACATTGACTAACTTAGGCATCGGAGAAGAGAAGACCGCCCAGCGCGGTCTCCCTCTGACGCCCCCTTGTATTTTACTTGACAGGTAGCGGGAACTCTGAGTATCGTTGATAGTGGTCCGCCCATCGGACCAGCGTTAGTAAAGATTTAGCTACCGCTGAACTTTAAACATTAACAGAACGTTTATGGAAATATCTTTAAGAAGATTACTGACTTAAATGATGAAAGCAGTATTACCCAACAACAACTTATGCTCTCACCTGATAGTATGTTTTTGCAGGAAAAAGATCACTAGCTGAGAAAGGCACTAGCGTAGTGCTACCAAGATGAGGAACTGTTCTGGTCCCCAAAAGCCAGGGCTAATTAGCTTGCTTTGGGAGATAGAAACACAAAATTTTTCCAGGCCCAAGCCAACATCAGAAGGAAGAAGAATTTTATTAACTGTTAATGCTCAAAGTCCGGTGATGACCGATCTTTCGTTTAACGCGGGTTCGGTGGGCAGACCGCTACTTTGAAGACTTGATGGCCTTCGCTAGCTGTCACACGAGAGACAGGGCATCAGAGGGAGACTGCGTTGGGCGGTCTTCACTTCTCCGATGCCTAAGTCAGTCAATGCATACATGCAGCATAACAATAAATGAGTAGTAATAACTGCGTCCTTAATGAGGAGAGAGGAGATAACCTTTTATAGGTGAGGAGAAGGTTGATCTTCTTCTTGTTTTCGATGTGGGACTAATGTACTTCGATTCCCAGCGTCTGGAGCTTCTGATGCTATCTTGGCACGGCACGTGGCGGCGTGTCAGCTGTGATCTGGGGCTCAGGCAATGGCCCTCCTGGCTGTGTTTCCGTAGGTCACTCCTTTGGTGGGAGTTGGTACTTCTGGCGGTACAATGAGCGTGGCTCATTATAACTAATTATGCTTGCAAATGCACATGTAGGTACATTAACAAATTGAAAAGCAATGATGGAACCTGGGTTTCAACACACCAAGAAATTGAAAATTTGTTGATTCAAGATTTAAAAAAACGCTTTACTGTTGATATTACACCTAGTCAAACTTCTATTGATAATTTTACCTCTATTATTCACCCTTGTATTACCAAGGAGGATAATGATATGCTCTTAAACCAGGTCACTGAGGAAGAAATATTCAAAGCAGTCATGGCAATTGGTGCTTACAAAGCACGGGGACCTGATGGACTACATGCTGCCTTCTTCCAAAACTGCTGGAATGAGGTTAGAACCATCCTTATCCCTATGATCAAAGCTTGCTTTTCTAATAATACTCCTATAAATCTCTTAAACCACACGAAAATTGCATTGATACCTAAGATTGACAATCCTGAAAAGGTGATCGACTTCAGACCCATAAGCCTCTGCAATGAGTCCTACAAAATTATTACGGAAATCATCATACATAGACTAAGGCCTCTCTTAAGCAAATGTATCTCCAGGAACCAAGAAGCCTTTGCTCCTAGAAGAGCAATTCAGGATAACATTCTCATTGCACATGAAATCTTCTCTGATTTCCAGAGAAAGAATGGTAGAACATGTGTCATGGGAGCAAAACTGGACTTGGAAAAAGCTTATGATATACTAAACTGGTCTTATGTTACACAGTGCCTTAAACACTTTGGCTTTCATGATAGTTGGATTAACATGATCATGAATTGCATATCCACTGCTTCTTTTTCAGTCTTAGTTAGTGGAAGACCATCAGGTTGGTTCCAGCCATCAAGAGGCATCAGACAGGGGGATCCTTTATCCCCTTACATTTTCATTCTAGCAATGGAGCATTTTATACGACACATGAATAATTTGTCTATAAACCATAAGTCTCAAGTAGGACTACTATCATCTCCTTGTGGCACTAGAATCTCTAACTTGATGTTTGCAGATGACTGTCTTCTTTTTACTAAATCCACAAAGAAAGGAGCCAGAAACATAACAAAAGTCATCAAAAGTTTCTCTGAAGCCTTAGGTCAGAAAATCAACTTTCAAAAATCTGCACTTTATTTTTCAAAAAATGTCCCAATCTCTCTCCAGAATGAAATAGTAAACATTATGAACATTAAGCAGAAAACCACAATTGGTAAGTACATTGGCATACATAATGTAATTTTTTGGAAAGATCCTATTAACACTAATGAGTTATTGCTGAGGATTTCTCAAAAATTAACCGGATGGAAGAAAGGGACTCTTTCACTAGCTGGTAGACTCACCTTAATCAAGTTTTTTTCTCTCTCTCTCTATGTTAAAGAGAGGATCAAATGATTTCACTCCTACCCATATGGTGACTCGAACCCATGACTTCGTCATTAGGTAGTGGGTGCCTAACCACACCATGTCTTGTTTCAAATGTTCAAAGAAGGTAACAGATACTATAGACAAGCAAACTAGATCCTTTTTCTGGGGCTCGGATACGAGATGTCCACCAGTTGCTTGGGATCAAATTTGTTAACCAAAGTCTTTGGGGTAGTTTGGGCATAAGACCCTATGCTTATTTTAATAATGCAGCTCTTGCTAAATTAGGCTGGAAAATCATTACTAACAAAGATAATTGGTGGGCACAGATCATGAGACAAAAGTACTTAAGAAGCGCATCCTTCTTCCAGGCAAGGAAGAAGCAATCCCACTCGTTTTCTTGGAAAGGGGTCTTGGATGCTTGAGATCTAATTATGAAAGGAATAAGATGGATACTAGGAAATGGCAAAGCGATAAACTTTTGGACTTTCAACTGGGTTTTTGATCATCCGTTGCATTTATATGTGTAAGGGCACTTTTGATCAGGGTTGTATGGTAGTGGATATTCATGGGTAAGGACAAAAAAAATTTGCCCCTTTATTTGAGTTAGCGAAGACTAGGCCCAACAAACTTCGAAGGACCTGAGAATCCTAGGAAGCTTGGTGTTGTGTTCTTCCCGGCAGCTCCTTGTACATGCACGGCAGTGACTTGATCGTTTCAAAAGGAGCTTGGCAAGATGCATGTGGCGTGGGAGCTAGAAAAACATGATTTGTAGTGAAGATGAGAGATTTGCAGCAGCCATGAAAGCTTGGATTCGGATTGTGGTTGATGAGTTTTGGATTGGAAATGGGTTTTTAGGATAGGTGTTGGAGGAAACTGCTTGGTTTTGTTTCTATGTTTGCCTACATGTTTCTGGGATAAGTATTAGGGAATTGCTTGGGTTTGCTTTGCATGTGGGTTTCTTTGGGGTTGCTTCTGAATGCCCCTTCACAATAGTAAGAACTCTTAATTTATAGGAGAGTTGATGTGTGAGGCAGCATTTAAGCTTGCTGCCTTTTCTTTGGCGTGTAGCTGTGATCATAATCCCAGAAAACCTGCTGCTGGGATTACCCTTCCAGGATTCCCGCTACTGAAATCTGCTGCTAGGACTGCAATCCAGGATTTCTGCTACGCTGCTAGGATTTTGTTATGTTGCTGGGATCAAGATTTTGGACGTGGTGAGTTTAAGATGGTTTCAATGGGCTTTGGGTGAGAGGATTGTTTCAATGGGCTTTGGGTCTCTTAGCATGTTGGTTGGTTTTATCCCCATTAGGGAGATATTGGGCTTGAATTATGCTATCTCTCTTCTTCACCTTGCCCATGTTAAGAATTGGGTTGCTGGCTTGAATTTTGGTCCCAAGTCCAAAATTATCAGCATGCCTAAAACTTGCGATGGACATCATACATTTCTGTAACCTTCCACACCACACCCATTCTTGTAAGCCCCAAGTGCATGAACGTGGCTTGGGTCCACGTGGGTGGCGTGATATTTGCGGGTGTAATTTGCCTCGAAATATGAGTTGGGCTTAAGGCATGAATTGGGCTTGTTAGCTGGATTTTTGGGTGTCAACATTAGCCCCCTTGATTATGTAGGTCGTGCAAGCATGTTGCTGGCTACATAATCAAATCCGAAGACTCATTGCATGATAATTGGCTTGAAAGATATGTTGGCTTGCTAATCCTCCGAATATGAGCTACGACTTATTCAGCTTGAAAAACAAATGCTTTTCATCGTCGGACTCCCCGAAGGAAAGAGTCTATCCTCCAATCACCTTTCTTTTAGGAAAGTGGTCTTGGCCCATGAAACCCATTATGCTTTTCTCATCTTTTGGTTTCAGAAGAAGTCTTTCTCCTCAAAAGTCAGTTTTTTAATTTTTAGGGAAAGGAGCTTGTCTTCCTTCACAGTATTTTGATATGAGAAATCACGTTCACAACCTCCTTATTCTCTTGCAGAACAGATTGACTGTGTCAAGCATGTGGTAGAGTATCTTTAGGCTTCTTGATCAGATTTTGCGACTCGAAGAAAGGAATGGAATGAAGATTGGTCTTTAGGCTTGCTAGGTCAAACTTTCTTCTGCTGGGTATAGGCTTCTCATTCCTCTGCTATCTCTATCTTTCCCCCTTCTCTATTTTAGCAATGATAATTTGCTATTGTGATTGCTTGTTGCTTTAGCGACATTGATTTGTTGCTGTGATTGATTTGCTGCGTTTTGCTTATTTTGGTTTTTGCATCAATTTGCTACCGTGATTGCTTGTTGCTTCAGTGAAATTGATTTGTTGTTGTGATTGATTTTCTGGGTTTCACGTATTTTGGTTTTTGCATCAATTTGCTGCCATGACTGCTTGTTGCTTCAGCGATATTGATTTGCTGCATTTAAATATACCATCTTAGAAACAAAACGGTGAACCAGTTAGCTGGAAATCCGGAAATTTTATGCTTCCTCTAATACTTCGTTGATTCACTTCACTCTTACGTATGGCTGAATTGCTTGACTTTGATTGTAGGCATCACTTTGCATAGTATGCTTTGCTGTGGCTGGTGTTTTTTTAATGCCGTGATTGCAATAAAGCATGATACAACATAGTATTAAATTGGCTTGATTTACCCTGTAAATTGTGTTGCTTGGCTTGGCTTGGCCATGGTGGTTTTAGTTTTGCTTGGTTCTTTGTTTGGAGTATGAATGGAATGTAGCTTGGCATATATAAAAATCATATTTGACTATCATTGACTTTGTTTAACAATATCGAGGATGAATTGCTTGACTTGCTCGGCCTATAGCTTTAGCCTTGATAAAAGTCTGTCCTTAGCTTTTGCCGTAACCAGACAACAATTTTTTTTTTTTAATACAGCTTCAAGTTAGCATGCAAAGTTTTTCTTTGCATGGCTTTGATTTTTGTTTTTAGTTTTGCTTGCTTAGAGGCATGTAGTAGCTTGGCTTGGGTGTGTTCTTTGGTAGCTTTAGCTTGTGGTCTTCTTAAGTATTTTTAGAGGGAGTCAGTATTAAAAAGAATGAGCTTGATTGCTTGGCATGGCCCTCATATCACTATGCCAAAAACTGCATCAGACGACAGACAGAAACTGTTGTCTGATTTGGAGTGC